>VZTU01003699.1:1871-15579 GCA_013400835.1 Zapornia atra | reverse complement strand
CTCCTATATGTGATTCACAGAGGCGCTATGACCAGCTCTGATAGGCTTGTTCTCAAATTTGGCCTTGAATGTACCAGTGTTTTCAAAACATGGGGCTTGCAGAAAGCTGTAACTGCAGCCTACAAGAGCCACTGAAGCAGCAGTTACACCAAACTGCAACAGTGAGACCCTCAACTGCTGTGCAGGACCCCCAGACTTCCTAGCCTCCCCACTCACATGTGCAAGCAAAGCAATACAAGGAATTCATTCCCCATTTCCCATCAGTAGGTGGGTACTCAGCCATCACCCCGAAGTCGCTGCTGCACAAGACCCCCCGCTGCTGTACNGAAGTCGATGCTGCACAAGACCCCCAGCTGCTGTACCAGACCCCCAGCTGCCCCCCACTCCCTCAAGACACCCCCAGTTATAAATGGAACATGATGTCATATGGTATGGAATATCCCTTTGGCCAGTCTAGGTCATCTGTCCTGGCTGTGTCTCCCTCGCAGCTACCTGGTTACCGACTCACTCCCCCCCACCTCCAGCCCCCACATTATGAGAAGCTAAAAAGTCCTTGTCTGCTTGGCAACAACTAAAATAGCAGTGTGTTATCAATACTGCTCTTAACTCCCAAACACAGCACTGCATCAGCTGTTAGAAACAAAATTAACTCTATTCCTGCTGAAGCCAGGGTCCTTATGCACAGATGTCTTAAAAGCACACAGTTTTTCCTGTTGAGAAGGTTGGGAGATAGGTAGGATTCCAGAGGCAAAAGCTTTCTTCCCACACTAGATCTTTGAAGCTTAAATTGCTCTCTCAGCAAATTACTGCTCACAGAGGAAAGGGAAAGGGATACAGACATGGAACAACATCTTGTGAAGATGCTTATAGACTAATTGTGTATGTTACATGACTAACAAACCAGAGACCAGGGACAGGAGTTATGCATTTTGGATATCTAGAGTGCCTACATCCCAAATAGTCATTCTGAGCTCCCTGTGTGGTCAATGGAGGAAAACGGGCTTCCCTGAGGAGCACTTCACCTTGTTTATTTTTTTAAATTTTCAGTGTGGCACCCTAGAAATATCTCTCTGTCTCCACATACAATGCTAAGAGCCTACAGGGCCTAGCTCAGATTTAGACACCTTCACTGTAGATCTCTACATTTGTCAGATGAATTTAATCCCAGTTCTTTTTGCAACATACTGACTGATAGTAGGCCTACCTTGGATTTCACTAGGCGCCAGTCAACTTAGGGAAGAACAATGTGAGAAATTTCAAGTGAATCCACAGTATTACGAATGTTGCATATTTCCCTGGTATTGCGCACTTCCTGTTCTTATGCAGGTCAAATGCATGGGCTTCAAGTTTTCTATTACAAGTTGCTTACTTTGGGAATTGGACTGAAATTCTATCATTACTATGCAAGAATACAAGTACAGTTTAAATGTGTAACCTAGAATGAAAATCCAGATTTAGGAGAGTAGAAAGGAAAATAAAATAAAAATAAAAAATGAGAAAGAAAACAAATTAGGTTAGATAGATTAGATAGATCACATATATAAAAAAAATAAGCTTTAAAAAGAAAGCAGAGTTGTTGCTAAAAAGTATTTTACAAAAGTAATCTTCTTTCCTTTTTCTTTTTTTTTTTTAAGTATTTTTTTCTTTACATGAAGCTGGGTTCAGGTGGAACCAGGCTGCTGTTATGATGCAGAAGGTGACCAAGTCAGAACGGATACCACTGAGACAGGGAGGCGAGAGGATGCCGCAGAGGAGTTATGTTCATCATCCCTGATGGGATAAGACAGGTACAATTACAGTTGCTGTTTCTGAGAAAGGCTCCCCCTTTCCCCAGCATCTGTCCTCATTCTGAGCACACCCGTCAGTAATATAAGGACAAGATGACTTGTTTTCCTGGAGTTGTTCTCTTAAGGTCACAACTGGTTTAGCTCCCTCACCTACCTAATTGGTTCAGCTTAGTGACCACTTACCCCTGGACTTAATAATATACTACCAAAAGTTAAATTTTGGAAAAAAATCTACTCTCAGAAAAGTCCTTGGCCAGAGAATCAGAGAGCACTGAAGGTGACACCTGCCATTCTTCTACAGCAGGCAGCCAGTTACCTCAGTGTTCAGGGCTCAGAACCTTCCTGAGGAAATCCCTTGTCCTCAGGCATTCAGTCACTAATACAGGCAGCTCAATGCATGAAAAACCTTTGTTCAGAATTGGACACAAAAAAAGCTCTTCCTGGTTTGTGTCCTGGCTATCTTCTTCAGGGCAGGAGGCACAATGAGTAGAAACAAGCTATCCAGGAAGTTTTCTTTACCCTATATATTTCCATTGCTTCCTATGATAGTGTCAATGAGAGCTGCGCTTGCTGACAGCCATTGCTTTCACATTTGTTACACACATCACCTGTCATGTTTAAATGTTTTCTCTGTAATATGGATTTTTGTCCAGGATTTAGGTTGTATATCTAGGTAGCTGGGGAAAGGGACCAGAAGGTTATTTACAGCCTGCAGAAGTGGAGGAAGTTTCTGTGCAGAATGAAATGAAAAAGCCGCTTGGCACAAAATCATCCTGCCACAGTGTGTTGTGCCTGCCTGCCTGCCCCAGAGCCTGCCTGTCAGTGTACTCTGCGCAAGTATAGTTACTTCAAAGAGATACTTCTGTTTACTCTGTTCAAGAATTTGTACCCCTGGCTATAAAGTACTTACCAGGCATACGATATATATCTTTACCTGCTTTTTGCTTATATGTTATACAGCATTCTTTGTGATATAGTGTCATTGTTAAACAACACAATGAACATTTGAAGGAGAAGAACTTAAAATACATTAATCCACAAACCTTTTTGTTGGTTGAATCAGAAATAAGAGACGTAATGCAGTATTTCTAATTTGAATACTGTGCTGTGCATTTGGATAAAATAGATATCAGAATTATGGGGAATCCATTGAAAGGAAAGGGAGTCTATTGATATTTGTTCTGGGAGAGGGCATGCTCCAAGATGCCATGTTTTTCCTGGATTAGATAAACAGATGCTTATCATATCAGATATCACATTATCTGTTACATCAAAACAAAAGTAGGACAGCTCGAACTAATCATTACCGTTGTAGTATAAAAGTATTCCAGTGCTGGCCCAAAGGGCAGGTGTGATTAGCTAGACAGGCATCTTCATGATTATTTTTTCCTTGAAAAATTGATAGATAATTTCATGTAGAAATTAAAATTGAAGGATGAATGACCATTTGCAAAGGCATTTAGCCCACAGCTTAGCAGTTTAAGGACTGTAGAACATCCTTTAGCTGAGCAGCCAAGAGAAGAACTATTTATCAAGGCAATGAAGTTTAGCTTTATGGTCACAGTAGGCATCACCTCGCAGTGGATGGCAAATGCATGCATTTCCATCAAAATGACATTTACTGCTTAAAAACCTGAGCCTTTTTGAGCACACAGCTTAAAAACAAACACAAACTGCTTAAAAAAACCAAAAAAAACCCAACAGATGTTGCAGATGTAACTTTAAAGATTGTCTGGAAAACGTGCAATGCTAAGGAGAAATGCAGCGGTAAGCAGCTGAGGGAAGGGAGTTTGGATCGCCTAAGAGCTCTGCAAGAACACGGCCTCTAATCTTCAGCTTCAACACAACAAAGCTTTGATGGCAATAACAACTTCCCAGTTTTATCACCTCTCTCATGTCTTCTCCCTGTCACAGGACACACTCCCTCTGACTGTCCTGTGACAGCCATTCATGATGTTAATGTAGGCAAACTGATACACCTGAAGTATGTTATTGTTGCTTACATTAACTACAAAAGTTTGCTGCTTAGGTGAGAGCATAGTCCCTTAAGCTACAAAAGCCTGTCTTGGCCTAGCTGTGGAATTAGGAAGAGATACAGGCAGGTGTTGCTTAATGTGGTATTGCTACCAATGTCTTCATAACACATAATCACAGCCTAAAGCTAATCATACAGGGTTCCTTTGGAGTCCCTGTAGATAAGAGACCTTCAGTCTAACTTGCCAAGCTTGCCTGCACAAGCATTTCTGGAAACATATCTAACCAAAAGTAGACAAATTCAGTGCAGACATCTACATTTGAGCTCATTGCCCTAAGCTCTCTTTGTAGTCAGCAGGGAGACAGTTACATTCAGAATGAGATTCACATGATGTTTTTTTTATGACTCCTTCAGGATTAGATGAATTGAACAATAAAATGGGCAATCTGTCTCCACTGCCTACAAAGAGAGCCTGGGGTAATTAGCTCAGATAAAGACTGGAGTTATCTGCTTTTTGCTCAAAGAAAATGCACCACTTCTGCTCTCACTACCTGCTGCTGCCCCTGTTTTAGTTAATAGTCTGCTGACTGAAATCAGAAAGTCACATCAGTAATTATATATACAAGATACATGTTTATATACAGTGAATCAGTAGAAAGGAAAACTTGCTAATTTTGTATACAAGTATAAAAGCAGGGGTATATAAAAAGATATTGCATTTCAGAGGTATATATGCACAGATCTCTGTTTAACATTTCCAGTTCTTTAGCAGTCAGCTGTTTTAAACTTCACCGCCTTTCACAAAGCCACAAGTAGGTTAATTGTCAGCAGCTACTCACAATGGGCCAGCTGAAGATGTAGGTGTATGTATCTCTGTGTGTGTAGTATCTTTCCTACCTGAGCAGACATTTGACAGCTTGTAAAGTGGAAAGAAAGTCTTGATGAACACCAGAAATCCCATGGTAGCAGCTGAGAATCAAAGTTAAACCCTGAAGAACAACCTACCTAGAAGACAATCTGCCTCCTGGCTTGTCCATCCCAGCACATTAGCAGGGTACTCAGGTCAGATATAAGACTTTGCTATGCTGACTACCTTTAGTTAGTAAGTTTTTGAACACCCAGAATGTCACGATTTAATGATATAACATTGTGAACAGCCTGGGTATTGGGCCAAGGATTATGATGCAGCATGAGTTTATTTTACCTGTTCTAGGATGGGCCAGATTTCAATCAGTAGGACTAGCTCTTCTCTCTTAACAAGTAAATTAGCATAGATTAATAGACAGAATGTTTACTTCTCATACAAGAAAGTGAGATTACATAAAACTCACCACTACATGAATCTTGCAATTAATTTGCTACAAATTAAGAGAGAAATATACAAGGAAGTTGCAAGATGGATGTTGCCTCTGCTTTAATGTGATCCCTCCAGATGATGGGGTACTGTGCATTTTTTTAACCAGTGTTGTCTTCTTTACTCTGAAAGGTCTTTCTGTTGGAGCTTAGCTGATAATACTCACATACACCAAAAAAAGAAGACACAAGATTAATCAAATCATAATTTTCTGCCAAAATAATAAAAGCAGATTCATATACCTAACATGTTCTTGTTGGAAGAACATGCATTAATTTGATTAGTGTTTCATTACTGACATGAAGGAAAATAAAAGCTCTGTTCATACCTTCTCTGTTCAACCAGCCATAAAATGAACTAATCATTTTGTAGTTTTGTTGCTGTCGTTGTTGTTGTTGTAACCTCAGGTGTTGTTTTTAGCTGCAAGACAAAATTTTACTTGGGTGTTCTCACTGCTGAAGGAAAGNGGAAAGATTATCTATTCCAACTTCCCTGCCAGAGAAGGATCACCTAGATTAGGTCACAAAAGAACATGTCCAGGATGGTTTTGAATGTCTCCAGAGGACACCCCACAATCTCTCTGGGCAGCCTGTTCCAGTGCTCCATCCCCTTCACAGTGAAAAAATTTCTCCTTATGTTCACATGGAACCTCCTATGCTCCAGCTTGCACCCATTTCCCCTTGTCCTATCGCTGCCCATCATTTTATTTAAAGAGGGGGGAAAAAAAAGGAATATATTTCTTCCACATATTTCAACCCTGAATTTAACATAGCCTGCTTTGTTCCTGAATGTTTCTAAAAAAAAAAAAAAAAAAGGGAGGGAGGGTAGGTAGGCTCCAGCATACTTCAACACTACTTTATAAAACCACTCTAATTTAGCTCTGAGGTTGTCAGCACTTTGGGAGAGGATGATCTTAACACTTTCTGAAAGACACGAGAAAAGTAAACTAGCCCTATCTGTGTCCCTTTGCACTGTAGTTTCTATAAAAAACATTTGTTTTCAATGGCACTTATTACTAACTATATTGCATTTTTAAGAAAAAAAACCCCAGCTTTTACATGCATATCTTTCATAAGATGCTCAAGATCGGTCTACATGACATTGCCTGTATGCACATTGAGAGCAGAGTATAGAATAGGACTTTAAGTTAGTAAATGATGTACCCATGCACCCCTTTCCAGCCAGGATCAAGATTCAGGAGAAGCTTCCATGCATCCCTTCCCAAAGACTGCTGACCAAGGAGGTCAGACTGAGTAACAGTTCTCATCTGTGTGGGACAGAATGGCTTTTACCTGTTTTCTTCTGTGGCAAGTTAAGCAGCATGAAAAGAGATTGGAATTAAACTCACAAAGCTAAAAAATAAGAAGCTAGTCTAAATTAATCTTCTAGTCTCCCTGTATATTCTATGGTGTGAGGCTAAATCAGTGATTTACAGGGCTGGGAGGAAAAAGGAGGGGAGAAAAAAAAAAAAAAAGAAAAAGATGACATCTAATTATCATGACTATGCAAGTGAAACAGAGGGGATCTGGGGAGTGTGACTGATGCAGTTAAGAGAGAAATGAGTAAACCTGTAGTCCATCAAGTAACTAACAGAGGTCTACAAAGGCAATATTGTTACATGTGCAAACTAAAAGCTATCAAACATTTCAGAATGTATATATAGCATGAATTAAATTCAGCACACTGCTGCTCATTGGAACCTGAGCATGTGTGCCTGGAATATAAGTAATTAACTCAGAACTGAATTACAGTCACGCAACAGGGAAATTATAACCATTAGCTTATATACAAAGGGCCATTTTAGCTCAGATTCTTTGGACATGGGCTGGTAGATGGCTGAATGCTTCTGGTTGCTAGCTGGTGACAAGCACAGCGGTTATGTTTGTGCCTTGCAGGATGATCTGTGTAATGAAACCTGTGTAAAAATCCAGCCTTGAATCAAATTTCTGGTTGAATGATTCATGGTGATGGAAAAGAGGCAAGCTCTGGAGCAGACGGTGTTACTGCTAGTTAGCAAATTAACAGCTACTTCTGGAATAAAACTAAGGGGTTTTGGAGGGCAATAGGAGCAAACTCTAGAAAGAAGATAAAGTCGATAAATGACCAGGTGTCTCCAGAGGGTGACATTGGCTACGGCACTAGCCTGCTAATAGAAATTCAGCTACATGCTTAATTCTTACATGACTGAAGTTACATGAGAGGAATTCCACTCAAGTAGTTCTCTACTATGTCAATGCAGGTAGGTTTCCCACTGTTTCTGGAGAGTAAGGCAGTTTTCACACAATTGTGTACTTTTGGGGAGCAGTGGGTGCAGAAACCAGCAAGGCTTTTACAGCCAAAGTGTCCCATAGTGGAAGAGTATTTTCTTCCTAACTAAAACCCTTTTACCACAATGCAAAAAAACCCCATAATTCCAAGTGCCACACGATGCACTGTGTACCAAGATTCAATTCAAAATGAATATTTAAACCAACAGAATGGAAACAGGGTAGGAAAGGGAAACACACAAGCTGCCTTTCCTATAGCAGCATGAACGATGCTGCTTTAATGTTGTTTAGAATTTTGGCTGGAGGCACTGAGAACATCAACTTTTTAATGAAAACTCAAAGCGTCCATAGCAGTGTGAAAATTCTAACATTGTTGTATTCCCATATCACTTTTTAACAGCTTGAAGGGAGAAAAACTTTCATTTTAAATGATTCTTGGTTAATTTACAAAGAAATTAGTAGAAGAAAACTTCTAGAAGGTAATAGAATAGCATTGCTTGTGCACGTCACACAACATCAAGCCTAGAAAAGTTGCCATAAACTACTTTTTCTTACACCAGAATTATCCTGTGCTTTTCAGACACTTATCAGAATTAGGATCTGGTGTCAGATGGACTGATATCTTCAGATGCCATGAGGTGGTGTAACTCCTTTGACTTTGATTACTAAGGCTATTGGCCACTACATAAATTCCTAGAGGAAATGTGTTGTATGAATTAATCAGATGCTTTAAGCTGGAGTACTTATTCAGTCATTCTAATCAGCAAGAGACTGCTCTCCTGAGCTCCCCATAGCAAAATAAAAGAGAGAAAGAATTGCAGTATTGAGCTGGTTATAAATATTTTGGAAAGTGGGGAAGTTAATGGAGAGAAATAAGGCTTTGTCTACTCTAAAGGGGCACGGTGCAAGAATTCCTAAGGTTGAAGAGTGGTGTGGTTTAAGTGCAGCCAGCAGCTAAACCCCATGCAGCTGCTCACTCACAAGTGGGATGAGGGAGAGAATGGGAAGATTAAAGGTGAGAAAACTTGTGAGTTCAGATAAAGACAGTTTAATAGGTAAAGCAAAAGCAACACTCACAAGCAAACAAAGCAAAACAAGGAATTAATTCACTGTTTTCCATTAGCAGACAGGTGTTCAGCAACCTCCAGGAAAGCAGGGCTCCATCATGCATAACAGTTCCTTGAGAAGACAAACAGCAACACTCCAAACTTCCTTTGCTTCCTTCTTTTTCCCCAGCTTTATATGCTGAGCATGATGGCATATGGTATGGAATATCCCTTTGGTCAGTTGGGGTCAGCTGTCCCAGATGCATCCTCTCCCAAGCCCCTTGTGCACTCCCAGCATGCTCGCTGGTGAGGTGGTGTAAGAAGCAGAAAAGCCCTTGGCTCTGTGTCAGCACTGCTCAGAAGGAATGAATAGATCCCTTTGTCATCAACACTGTTTTCTGCACAAATCCAAAACAGCCCTGAAACAGCTACTATAAAGAAAATTAACTCTGTCCCAGCCAAAACCAGTAGAAAGATCCAATAAATCAACTACTAGCAGTCAGGGCAGTAAATCCACCTTTTTTTCAGGCCTACATCACATAAATGTCTGAAAGCTGTGGAGGCAGACTGGCACAAAAGCTTATTCTTTCTGGTAGTGGGTGACACATATGGTTTCTAGACTGATCTTGGGTGTCTGCATCCCTCAGTCCCCGACACAGGTTGCATAGGCATGGGTGACTCCACTATCTCGGTACCCACCAGTTTCATCACACAAACTTAGAGAAGTGTAGGAGTTGGTCAGCACCCAAGATAAATGGTCTGCCACCTTGCAGGATGTGAACCCAAACCCGTGGCAGACTAATGCTTAGAGGAAGCAGGTTATCCTTCTTTCTGATGATTTTATAGTTGCTGCAGCTAATCCAGCATTCCTCTGATAAATCCTCTCAGTGACTGAAGGGAGGCATCGCTTGAGAAAGATTGTGGTGGTTTTTTCCTTAATACCAACCAGCCTCATACATTTCAGAGTGAAGTAGCAAATTGTGGACAATGTATATATTACCTTGTGTCAACCATGCATCCCAATACATCTGACAAGGCAAAAAAGTGCCCTTGCAAATGGGAAATGGGATTGGGAGGGATAGAGAGGAGAACATGAACATAAGTTTTGGCATGAGACTTAAAATCAGGTGGAGAACTGAGGAGACCCAGACAAATGTTCCAGGGGGCAGGTATTACACAGGTAAAGGTTTTTGTCGACACAGTGTCAGATGAGAGATCCGAATGAAAGCCAAAGGGCCAAAGAGGAAAATTTAGAACTGGAGCAGGCAACTAAATCCCAAGCAGCTGCCTGAAAAAGGCTACAGAGGATTTTTTTATCTGATTTTCTAAGGAAATTATGTTTATGCAATCACACTGTTTCTGTGCACACACCTCTATGTCCTCCAACTTCCTTCCCTCAACTCGCTGAAGAAAAAATTGCAGTCACATTTGGCGGCAGAGACAAACTGTCAAAAAGATAAAGTTATCATTAGCTTCACATAAGTAGGTGTCCAGATGAAAAAGCAAAAATAGTTTTGTGGCTACTAGAAAGCATAGAGTGCAAAACAGATCATTGTTAGACATCAGAGATTCCCTGTGGGACAACAACTTTGAGACACAAGGGTAGACTTCCTTCTACTGCTCCCAGATCATCCTGTTAAAACAAGATGACAATTTTGACCTGGACTTAGAAATGCAGAAGGAGATGCAGGAGTTTATTCCAGGTTGAGTTAATCCTGATTGATCTTTTTTGTGTGCACTAGGTTCATAGATTTTTAAAGCCAAAAGAATTGGTAAAATCTTATTGGACTTAGACCTAAGACAATATGACACAGGGCAAGAAATCTTACCTTAATCGTTTCTTCAATAGAAGTAGATAGGCCATGTCACAGCATAGTCTCAGGAGAGTGAGGAATATTCTAGCTGTTTTCACGGAGCATGACAACTAGGAAGAACTTTCACAGTGGTTTTACAATTAAAAATGTGGATTTGACCATGAAAAAGTTATTCCTGTAATTAGTTGACTTAGCTGAGTAATTTCAGCTCTTATTTTAGGGTAAACTCATTCTTCTGTCTGAGAGAGAACCAAATGACTTTTTCAAGGAATTCCTTTTTAATTTTGTCAAGGAATTACCCACTCTTCTGTTGACTCTTTCATATTTTATATAAATAACTTTTCCTGGAATACAAGCTAAACTCAAGGATCCTACTTCGAAGTAATAATCCTAACTTCTCCATGCACTGCCATATTCCCTCTTTACAACTTGGCTGGCAGACCTGCAGAATAGTCCTGAGATGCCATGAGCAAAGGTAGGAGCTCTGGAGGAAGCAATATATCCTTTAATGAGTTACATAGGCACATTTTGTCCCTGCTTTTCAAGCAACAGGAGCAACATCAGAGCTTTAGATCAAACCACTGAAAACCGGACTTCTACCTGTGTTAGGATGATTTTACACCATTTTCTAATGCAAACCTCTGACCTCCTACTTGATGTTGCACAGGATCATGCAATAAGGTTTAATTTTCAAAAGTATTTCTCATAAATTCACTCATATATTTCTAATAAACATATTTCCTTTCTTTCCCATTTTTGTCTACACAAACAGACACTTACCCTTGTCTCAGTTTAAATGACGTTTTTGTTAATTGGCCCAGGGTCAGACCACACCATTTAATCTCTGCATTAAAGGGTCTAAAGAAGTATGTCTCTTCAGAGGCATGCTGTTCTGTGTGGCACAGAGCTGTTCTCTTAAAGATAAACCAGCTCTACTTGAACACCATACCTCAAGCTCACCACATCTTCGGGAAAAGAATGAAAAAAAATCATAGCTGTGCTCCCCCCACCTTTTTCTTTTTTATTGTAACGTTTTCTTATTCAATCATCTTCATGAAAGTGCCAAGCATTTCAGCAGTCTGGCCACTCTTAAGACTTCCAAGGAGGATTGGAATGAGCCTCATGGGGAAGGTTAGAAGCAGGCTAGAATGCTGAATTTTGGCAGTCTCATAAAGGAGAGGAAGAAATATGTACCTACTTGGGGGTAATTTGGAGTTAAGAATAATTTGTAAACAATAGCATCTTAAATTGGTTTCCACAAAGCTCTTTCATTTTTCACTAAAAGCTTTTCAACATGAGACCATTTCAGTACTGAGTGCACTACAGTCCCCCTCCTTTCCCCCTCCCCTTGTTCTCTTAGTAACTTCTGTTCATGAAAAAGTATTTTTTCTACTTTATTGTATATTCTAAAACCTGTTATTTTTATATCTTGGCCTTTGTCTTCTCTGAATTTCCTTCTTTTGGTCTAGGTAGAACAACAGATTCTATTATATGAAAAAAGATGAAAAACACTTAAGTAGTATTAGATCTCTCATCTGAGTAGTTATTAAAAATAGAATCATGCTTCCACACTTTGTGTGTTTAATTAATAGTTCTACAAATAACTTTACCGCAATGATAGCAATACAGATGTAAATCAGCTTTGAACACTGCAGAAGCAAGAAGCAAAGACTAGAAACACTGATTTGTCATAGTATATTAAGACTGCTTTTAGATCTCAAAAGCTTCCAAAGTAACACACACTCGTGTGTGGCAGATAGGGAGAGATACCTAAAATAGGTTTCTCTTTTTATATTCTGATGCTTACCTTAACATTACCATAAGTATGTTTAATAAAGTAATGAAATACTGACCTGTCATCAGGGCTTGCTATACAACAACCTCCGGTCAAGTGAGAGAGAACATGCAGAGATTGCCTTCTGCAGATTATTAACCCATGTTTCACAGCCAATTGACTCAATAGCTGGAAAAGAAGCCAGTGTCTGTCAGCCTTTGAAAACCAAGAACCTCATTTGAAATTTTTTCTCTTCAAAGGTAGTGTTCACAGACCTAAGCACCTATTGCAGAAAATCTGTATGCAGCTCTGGACCCAGATTCTCAAAGATGTGTTGGAAACTCACGAGCGTACAATTCAGCAGAAGTCAGAGCCCCAAATATATTTGTGGTTAAGCACGTGAATAAAAACTTTATTCAGGGAGCTGGTTGATAACCCAGCCACTGATAGGGGATTTTTTTAAGTTTTAGTACCTGCTCTTACATATACAAAACAACTTGAGGGGGAGGAGGGTGTTAAAAAGCATAAACCCTGTACAAAATAGATCAGGGAGCAGAATGGAAGGGAAGCAGTCAAATATGTGACGGGCTGTACAGTCACAGGGAGAAATAAATGCTCATGTAGGTATTAACTGTCCTTGACCCCTAGAAAATACGGTGCAGGCAGATCACAACATTAAATTACACAATCTGCAATGAGAAAAGAGAGCAATTGACAGAGCACTGTGTGGAAGGGCCAGAGCAGTGTTAGACAAAACTCAAACTCAAACATTACTACATAGACTCATTGTGAGCCAGACCATGAGCTGGTGCAAGCAACAGTAGCTTTACTCATTTGAGATGGCTGTTTGAGCTTACAAATGGCTTGGGATTTTTCCCCCCATGAGACATATTTATTATCTTTACCTTTTTTTTTCATGCTTTTATTTTACAATGACTAGATTTCCTCCCTTGTGTGCCTGAAATCAGCGTCTTGTCACAGCTTTCAATCACACTTATGTGTGTGAATGTAAAGAAGAGCTTTGCAAAGCCAAACATGGAAACAAGAACATTTTCAAAACAAAAAAATCCAACCAAACAAACATGTAGCCGTTATATTCCTGTGTTCTCTGCTTTTGACAGTGATATTTGTCTTACCTCTGCCAATAGAGCTTCTCCTGCAGTGAATTCATAATTGTGCATTACAGAAATACAGATGCTGGTGTTAGAGGAAAGCAAACAAGACAGTTCCCTTTCTTGTGAGCGCTTTGTCATCACCAGCACCAAATGACTCAAGTGACAAGGCTTCAGCGCACCACTTGGGATACTATTCCACAGCCTGATACATCTCGCTGTCAGGTTATTTGCACAAAGATTTAGTGAAAAAATTCTTCTTGCAATTCCATCCCATTACTCCTAGGTACATCCCTGTCTGCTGCACTACAGAATTTCTCTCACCTGCCTCATGTCAATGTTGTGGTGCATTATCCTGTCCTCTCTGCCAACCCAAACTTCAGTTACTCAGATCTTTCTTCATAAGTCAACCCCTCCCGACGCCCTCGATCATTTTTGTTGCTCTTCTCTGAACAGCCTTCAATTTATCAGCCTTTTTTCAAAGCAGCAGTATCTAGAAGTTAATGAAGCAAAGACCACCATCTCCTACTTCACCAGTCCCACTGATGTAAATAGGAACAAATATAACCTGTTAGACAG
>VZTU01003697.1:8606-23647 GCA_013400835.1 Zapornia atra | reverse complement strand
CTGATTCCTCTCCAGTACAAAAGCAAGGTAATCTGGAAATGTTGTGATCTGGGTCATGATGAAAACATGTTTCACCATAACCTTTGACAGGCCTTGGCTTCTTTTAGGGCTCTCAGGTGCATGGAAGAACTTGTTGTAAGCACTTTACTCAGAGATGGTTTTACAGGAAAGTTGGATGTGGTTTCTTTTGCTAATGTTACCAATTCACTATTGAAAAACAGTGCTGCAAATAGATCAAATGGAGCTTTCTTCCTCTGAACTTCTGTTCAGCTGGTGGCAGAGTGTGCCCATGTCAGACAGGGATGGCAGCCCAATGCAGACCAGATTTCCCTTGTAGGCAGCCCAGCTGACCCCAGCACATTGAGAAAACATCTACACTCCCTACTTGAGCTCCCTGTGTGTGAGGGGTCCTTTGTCTGAGTTCAAGTGCCCAAATGTACAAATATAACCCAGAACTGATAGACACAAAGAGAGGCACCTTTCTGAGAGAAGCGCCCATTCTTTTCCCTTATGAAACTGAGTACTACCTACTGTTTGCAGATCCTAAAATCAAAGAGCTATGGCACAAGACAAACAGGTAGATTCAGGTTGAAAGAAATACGAAAGAGCATGCAACCATGAGATCTTTGTGTGTGTAGGTTCAATCTCTTCATCCTCTAGTATGCCAAGACACGTCCCACTAGTTTAATTCTACCTAAAGGGGGTCTGCTCTCTCCTTTGTGTCTCCCCTTGCATCACACAGCTGACCAACAGATGCACAAGAAACCTTCAAAAGGAGAGTGGCCTCTGTAGATATTGTGAGTGTAAGGTAAAGAACTGATTGCAGCATGTGTGCGAGTCTGTAACCAGACATAGATGCTTTTAGGTCAGTTCAAGTACCACAGAAGTAACAGAGAACAGGAAACCAAATTTAGAGAGCACAACAAACTCCACATATGTGTGTACTGCATTATCTCATTTCAATAGCAAGGTATCTCTCACAAACTGAAAATCTGACCCTTCTGGGCTGCTGTTTAAGAAGTCAGGCCTCCACAGTCAGTGTAGCATAGAAAAGATGGCACCTACTATCTATCTTTTCTTAGAGTGGGGGAAAAGATGTTTCTTTGAGACAGACAAGAATATGGGCTGAAATTTTCAATGCCATAAGACAGGCAGCTGCTTCTCTCTTGGTTACCTTTCTTGTCTACTTTTTTCTCCTTCTCCACCTCCTTACAAGAACAGACAAAATGTTATTCAAGCTTGAAGTGCTCATCTGGGCTATTTTCAGAGTTACCTCATATTCCAGGAAACAAAAGTGCACCAAAAGACTCAGGGCCAGAACTTCAAATACAGGCAGTAGTGCAGGATACAGCTGGTGGGTTGTGCAACATCCCTTAAGCGAGAAGAACATTGTGTGCCAACCATGCAGTAAGCTGGTCTGAGTGAGGGAGAGGGGCGTAGTCAGAGCCACACCACAGCTCTGTGAATATGGCCTGTGCTCTTCAGAGTCTCGATTCTCTCCTCAGCCAAGTTACTGAAGAATTTGAGCATCTTGGAACCAAGTGAATGATCATGTCACAGCTGGCTACAGTCAGGTGTCATGTAAGACATACATCAGACAGTTAAGCTACAATCCATCTAAATTTTCTACAAAACTATCTGGATGAATGGTCACTTCCAAATTGCAGTGAGCCTTATTTCTTGCCTTCAGCTTTATGAACACAGGTGAAAATACGTGTTTCAATAAGAAATCTATCCATCTATCATATGTAGTTTAAGTTTATTTCAGTACAGACTTATGTGTGTGAAAAGGGAACTCACAGTGGAAAAATTAATTAACTACATATTTATGTATGCTTGCACTTAACAACTATATTGAATACTTCAGAATTTATGTTCCAGAGGTTATAAACTAACACACCACACTCTTCCAGCAAGATTTATGGTTTGTCACTGGGAGAGCAACTAACCAATTTTTCCAGAATTTTTGGTGGCAATGAGAATGCCTAGCTGAAAGTACAGTGCCATGTACAGTACAGTGCCATAATATATTCCCCATATCGGGGGCCCAAGTTAAAGACAAGTCTCAGCCTGCACCTTTAAGAAATTCAGTCAAGGCTCTTGTTTTTATGCCTGCAAAAAATGTCTCTCGAACTTAACAACTCCCACATAGTTATGAAATTAATTGCTGATAGAGACGATTTGGCAGGCAAAGATCAGTCTCTTACTGCACTTATGATAAAATGTTCGATGGGTTGGTAAATATTTCAGTATTATGTCAAAGCCAAAGTGTTTAGAGATGTCAGTAGTCTTCACCTTGAGAGAAAAGGCAGCTTACTCTTCAGTCATGGCTGAGCAAGTTGAGTGATTTTTTGAAAGAGGTTAGGAACATGTAACAGCTACAAAAATAGACAGTGTACTTATATGGGAAACCTGCTATTCTCTCAGTGCAGCTGTGAATTTTTGGGTTGTATTTTCTCATCTTTTGTAAGCACTGGGCTTATGATTTTTATTGAAGACACCTAAGTTTGCAAGACAGCAAGACAATTGTGCTATTGCAGCAACTGGAAGAGGTTTTGGTTAGATACAGTTGAACTTTTGCAATATTATTTTATTTCTACTTTTGCCTTTTCTGCATAAATTATTTTTATCTCAGGGGATTTGGCTCTTCCAAACAATATTTGAAAATTTCTAGGCCTGGACTGGGGCAACTTGGGCCAAAACCAAACTACAGTCTTGGGCAATGTTGAGGAGCCAGCCTCTCAAGTGCTTGGCAGCCATTTGTGAAACAGTGTTCTACCATGCTCTCTCAGCACCTGCCCATGCTACTGATATCGAGGCAGAAGCAGACTTGTGTCCATCAAGGTCATGAAGGAGTTAACTGGAAGTGTACATGCCATTCCTTATTAACATTCTTAATTAATATTAATTAGTCATATACTTTTAATACCTAAAATAGCATATAGGCATGCCTCTTGCAATATACCCCTTTTGGCTTAAAAATATTTATTTGATTGGAAAATGGCACAATCGATGGCATTTCTTCCATAGCCATGTCTAAATTTAAGCTTAGATACTATCCAAGGCAAACAAAAAATACATAGACATGAGATCTACAATGTGCTCTAGCCTGGTCCTCCATTGGGTCACAAGCCCGCTCTCAGCATAGCGGCTCCAGCATGGATCTTTATCTCCTGCTCATCTCTGTGTCTTTCTCTCTCTTCTGCTGCAAGTGCTGGCAGGGGCTTGTTCCAACGCAGGTCACAGCATCTCCTATATGTCTCCACCTGCTCCATCCAGCGTGAGGCCTCTCCAGGGGCTGCAGGTGGGGTCTTGGCCTTTTCTATGGGCTGTGGGGGAACACCTGCTCTACCATGGGTTTCTACACAGGCTGCAGGGGCATCTTTCCCTCCAGCACCTGGGGTGCCTCCTGACCTTGGTGCCTGCACAGTTTCTTATACCTTCTCACTCCCTTGTCTGGTGGCAAAAAGCAGCTGCTTGCATTTTTTTACTTCTTAAATGTGATTCCCAGAGGCACTGTGACCATCATTGATGGGCTCGGCTTTAGTCAGCAATGACTCTAGCCTTGAAGTGGCTGGTGTTTGCTCTGTTGGGCCTGCAGAGAGCTTCTGGCTGCTTCTTGCAGAAGCCAACCCTGGAGTACACACCGCTCTCCATTTCACCAGAATCTGGCCAGACTGAACTATGACACTTGGGAGTGCATCCTCTTCCCACTGAATGTGATATACTTTCTACTACCATTTCTCTTCATGCTACCAAACTTTATGCTTTGTGCAAGTTTTTCTGGCCTGAGTTTAAGGCTGACAAATCTTTAAAATAACTTTTTGTAACCATTACCTTAGTCAATATAATCCATCCTTAAAGGTGTGAATTTTCCCCCCTGCATCTTTGAGGAAGATTAATTTATAGTGATGAAGCTACATTAAATATCATTATTTCTAATAAGAAATAATCCCTTCCTTCTTCATTTCACAGAGATAATTCTGCAGAATTTCTGGATAAATGTCTTGGGTCTGAATCGGCCAACAGAGGAGAAAGCTACCTTTAATGAAAGTCTTTGCAAATAAAAATTGTTCTTCTTAGTCAATATTAACAGGAATAATTCTGTTCCCTTCATTGTCATGTTCAGAAATTGTTCCAAAGCCTCCTAGTATTTCATAGCTACGTGTTTCAAATGTGACCAATACACTAAGGAAAATCTATTTTACTGGCTACCCAAAACCACCAAATTGTAGAAATGAATATAAGTACAGCAACATGCACAATGAAGTGATTAAATTTGTATGTAATTCACTGATCCTTGTGCAGATGTACCTGCGCACCTTGGCTCCACACAGTAGGAGTAGTTAATTTAATCAGTTTTGTTTATTTATGAAGACAGATGATGTTGACACAGGTAATTTTGTCATGAAAGGGGCAAGCAAATGCCTCTTGTCCAATCTCTCAGTGTTAACAAATTTGAGAACCTAGTGCATTCATGTGGAAAAATCAGTTGTATTAGCTGAGGAGGAGAGGATGTTCCTTAGTTCCTTTAGTCATAAAATTCAACATGCTTTTGCATAAGAGGCTGCATGAGGAAAATACAAAGGCTTAATCTAGCATTACTGTGTGCATTAGGGCTAGAAAAAGCTATTATGCTTAAAAAGGAAATTTGAGGTGTTCTCAAACAAAAATCATAAGCACTTTGAATTTGTGTTCCATACCAAGCATGGCCCATTTTTATCAAGAGTGGATTGTTTCCCTTTAAAAAAAAGTAAAACTATCTCCGTGGACTAGATGAAAATTTCAGTGCTTCTATGGGCAGAAGTCATAGGTGATAAATGAAACATCTCACCAACCCTCAGCATGGACAAGACCTTCCACAGGTGGGCTGACCAATGGAGAGAGAGAGATTTCGGAGCATCAGACATGGGGAAAAGCAAATAGAGAACTGAGCTTCTCAGTGTGACACAGAGGTCTGCCAAGGGTTTCTGCACCAGTGTCAGCACTGGGATGACCAGCTGATCTTATCCTTTATGAAGGTGTCAGGGAGAGCCAGACTCTGGGGAACAAGAAAGGCATCAGTGACATAAAGCGCTGGAAAGCTTCTGCCTCTTGTCCACACCAAAGCTTCTTCTAAGATTTCACTGGGAAAGAAATTGAAGTGGAGTTTTGCCAATCTGAAACTTCTCAGACCATCTTGGAGAGGAAAACACATGAGACTTGGGGCTGGCTAGGAGCAGCTCAGTATACCATGGAGGAAGCTTATTCCCTTACTACTTGGTCCACAGATGAACCTAAATGGAAAACAGAAACTTCACTTAGTGGTCAGTGAAAGGCTCTTATTGAACAACCGTGAGCTGATTACTTCATTATGGGTATTGCCATTGGGCAGTTTTGAGCCATTTTTCTTTATGTTGGTTCTTGGCAGTTCATCTCAATGTTAAATCACTACTAGGGCTGCACAAACTGTTCATTCATTGGGGAAGGATGTTTATCCTAAATGGAAACCACCTGTACCCTGGAACTACAGGATGGAAATCACTGTCCTTATTTTTGTCTTCCTGTCTTCTTGCAGAGTATATAAGATATTAAGTAAATTGATTTTATAAGATTAATCTATTAAAGATCCAGAGCTAGTATGAACACCTGAGGGAGAGGATTATCTAATGCTTTCCCAAAAAGGTTGTCCATTTTTTAAAATGGATCATTTATTTTAATCCTTATTTTAGCTTTTGGATTCAATCTAGAGTGCTGGGGGTTGTTGGAGGAAAGGTGTTTTGGTTTTTATTTGGTTGGTTTGTTTGGCTTCTTTAAAACTTCTTTTGTAGCTAACTGAAGCATTGCCTGTGGGTCATTTACACCATCTTCAGTTGGCCAGACTCAATATACGGGGTTTTCCTTCAGGGTGTTGCATATGAAGGAGTTTATTTCACAATAAAAATGGTACTGACATTAAAAATGTGAGATACTGGAGATATTTTCAATATTTATCATTTTAAAAAAACCCAAACAACCCAAACATAAACAAAAGCCTGCTGCAGTAAAGAAGCCTGTTTCTATGTGATTTTAAAATTCTGAGGTGGAAGTGTGTCAGATAGACCTTGCACAGGTGGAAAAGACTTCACAGTATGTAAGATGACGTACTGTACTGGTTAGGCATTGGAATGGGTTGCCAAGGGAGGTGGTAGAGTCACCATCCCTCGAGGTCTTCAAGGAAGGATTGGACAAGGTATTTAAGGACATGGTTTACTTTGTATTATAGGTGGTAGGGGGACAGTTGGACTAGATCTTTTCCAACCTTAATCATTCTGTGCAGTGTATCAGAAATCAGAGAGGGTCAGATTTCAGGAGGACTCTGATCCTACCCCCAGACAGTCAAATTAAGGACCTTTTAATCAAAATTACTCAGCATGCTCAGTGTGGTTTGTGAAACCAGAAGAAATTCATGGGACGTTGGCAAGAAATAAGAAACTAAAAATTCTGAGGCAGGGGGAATGATGAAAGGAGGAAGAGCCAGAATGAGTAGAACAATCCAGAGAAGGAAGCTTTTCCACAGGAGCTTTTTAGTTGCAAACAATAAAAATTTTGGCAGGAATTGTCTTTAAAATCTCAAAGGTGAAAAACTAAAAGGGAAAAGCAACAAACTCGTAACAATTGAAACTTTTGATTTAGGAAAAAAAAAATGCCAAGATTACTCTCTCACCCCTAATTTAAATTGGAGACACTTTCCCTTGAATGTTTATCTTTACTTAAAATTCAAATTTTCCATCAGAGGAGGATGTTCTGATACATAGTTTTTAATTAAGTTGACTACTACTCATTATCACTGAGGTTCCTCTCTCTCCATTCACTGACTTTCAGATGAGAGTTCTGGTGCTGTGTGGTCCCATCAGTCCCGTCTGACTTAAATCTCTAAGGAATTGTCATGTGTGCCCTCTCATTAGAGGTAACTGAAATGTATTGAAATTTGAAGACATATTCTTCTTGTTAAATCTATACATTGCTCAAGAGAAAATGGTTGACAACAGAATAATTGAGACGTTGTAATGAGCAAATGTCGTTTTCCCTGCAGCAGCATCTCTTTAAAAAAACCCAAACAGCAGGGTTGAAGAGGGCCTGTTTACCTGTGGCATTTTGAATAAAAAAAGAGCAGAATTTGAAGCAGCAAATCAAGTGCTACTGAATTTCAAAGTACATAAAACAAGAACTGATGGAAGGCTCATTAGCAATGAAAAAAATTATTGGGTATTACCTCTTCGCCTTTAAAAAGTAGCAAGTTTTCTTGAAAATACATGATGAAATTGTACAAATTTAAGGTACAATTTAATTAAGAAGTGCTTAATGTCTCTTCCTAAGGCAATAAATAAATAAATATTTTTTAAAATGTAGTCTGTATTTTAAAATAGGCAAGTAAAGAACAACTTTCAGGAAGGTTCATAGGAAATATCTGATTAATGCTGTTGAAGATGGTGTTTTCTTTGTGATCTGACTACCCATATTTACTCTCTGCATGCTGTTAGCTTGTTGCAGAGTAGCATTGTGCCAGTCACTGTATGAGGTACAGGAGCAATTGGACTGTTCATTTAACCTGATATAGTGTAATGTAAGGACTTGCCGAGTTTTTAGAGTTGTCTTTGTCAATTCCCAAATGAGAAATTATCAGTTGGCCTATTTCTCTTATCTAGCTTTGATAAAAGGCTGGTAGAAGGGAAGAGTTCAAGAAGATTCGCCAGACTACTCTAAAACTAAAGGACAGAAAGATTTGATAAAGCGAGTGTGAATGCAATAACACAAACCACCTTGACCAGAAAATAAGGCAAAATATTTTGAAACAAAAATCGTATGACTGACCTTAGGCAGAGAGCCAACTATGTATAAGCAATTCAGCTCTTCCTGAGGAGTGGCCTGTTTCTGTTAAAGTGGAGCTAAAAAGAGACTGCAACATATTCTTTAACAAAGATGCAGCTGTGTCAGGTATATTAATTGAAAAATTGTGCAACATCAACAACAAAACTCAGATTTAAATACTGACAGCTAGTATAAATAGAATCTCTCCTGACAGTTCATGGAGATCTTGAGTATTACAGTCTTTAAATCAGAGCAGTTTATAAAAGACAATGAAGAATAATACAAGTCATAAGTTATAGTGGAAGAATACCAGGTTCTCCTTGTTCAAAAGACAACAGAGCATTCAGAGGTTGCTATACCCATAGAAACTACTTGTGGAGTCCTGTACTGAAGTTCTAGCATTAATGTCCATTCGCTATTAGCATTGTGTATGAAGGACAAAAAGCCTAAATTCAGTATTCTTGTCCATATAAAAAAACCATCCACAAATATGGAATACCTCTCTTTGGGGGATTACTGTCTTCTGTTTACAAAAATGCATAAATAGTGCTCCAACATGACTAAATCTGTCATGTTATTAGAATTTAAGTGTTGTAGTTTGGTGTAACTGCTGCTTCAGTGGCTCTTGTAAGCTGCAGTTACAGCTTTCTGCAAGCCCCATATTTTCAAAACATTGGTACAGTCAAGGCCAAATTTGAGACTAAGCCTATCAGAGCTGGTCATAGCGCCTCTGTGAATCACATATAGGAGAAAAAAAAACTGCTGGCAGGCGCACTTTGCCACCGGAGCGGGAGTGAGAAGATGTAACAAGCTGCACAGACTCCAAGGCCAGGCCCGCAGGAGAGGGGGGGGATGAAGAATGCGAAGAGAAAGTTTCCCCTGCAGCTCGTGGTGGAGTCCATGGTGAAACGTGTGTCCCCCCGAAGCCCATGGACGAGGACGGGGAGCAGAGACAACTATGCCCTGTGAAGATTGATCCACGCCTCAGCAGGTTTGCCAAGGGACTTGTGACTTTGCGGGTGACCAGGCCGGGGGGTCTGGACCCGGACGTCAGCACCCTATGGAGGGGAGAGTCCTGCTGAGAGGCCTGTGGTGAGGGGATGACTCCCCGATAGAGAGGACTCACGCTGCAGAAGGTCGTGGACACGACTCTCGCGTGGGTGGGACCCCACGGTGCCGCAGGGGAAGGGTGTGTGTATGTGGAATCCCCCCCCCCACAGCTGAGATGGAAGACAGCTTGGGAGGAACGGACTGAAACCCCTCACTCTCCATTCCCTGCCCCCCCTGTACTGCGAACGGGAGGGAAGAAGGGAGCGAATCTCTGATTAAAGTCATGAGTGCGAAGAGGCGAGGGGTGGGGGGAGGAAGTAGAAGTGATAATATCTGGGGAAGAAAAGCAGCTTGTTGGGAATCACCGGAACCCCACTGCCCATTCCCTGCCCCTCCCCGCGCCATGTTGGGGGGGGAAGAAGGGAGTAAAATCGGGATGAGTTTTAAGTTTGCTAAGAAGGGAGGGGTGGGGGGAAGGTGCTTGAAGACCTGGCCGCTTCTTATCTCGTTCCGGTTCACTGGGTGTAGTAGTTGTAGTAAGTAGTAATAAATCACCTTTTTCTTTCCTTTATTCTGTGCTACGTCTGTTTTGCCCATTGCACTAATTGGAGAGTGATCCCTCTGTCCTTATCTCAAGTCCTAAGCCTCCTAATATCTATTTTCTCCCCCTTTTCGGCTGAAGGGGGGAGTGAGCGAGCGGCTTAGTGGGTATTTGGCCTTTGGTTAGGTCCAAAACCACCACATTAAGATTCAATACTAAAGTGAAAGGACTAACAGGCTTCCTGTAGATAGAGGCTTCCACTACTTCCACAACACTGATGCTGTTTCTTTAGTCCCTCACCTAATTCTGGTGCTGGGTCCAAACCCTTTGCCAGAACATTTGTTATGCTGTTAAATAATGCAATAGCTTGAAGGAGAAATGAACCAGTTCTGCAGAGACAGAATCTTTCTCACTTGCTGCTCTGTACAGAGGTGGGAGAGACTCGCTGCCCTGAAATCAGAAGCAAGCACCCAGCACCAGGCTGCAGAAAGGGCTCAAACGCTGCACTGAGGTTGCTGTCTCTGGCCCAGAGTTTTGCCCGGGAGTCTTCACGAAACCAATTCCTCTCAAGTTGTCAAAACAGATGATGAAAACAAGCAGGAACAGAAAGGGACACAACTGGTAGGAGTGGGTTGTTGTTTAGCTTGAAGCAAGTTATGCAAGTTTGGATTTGAATCCCATTGTCTCTGTCCTTGTGGGTGTTGATTATTTGTTCGTGGCCATGTGAACATTTCATTTACTTTCCTAGGTTTGACAGTGGTTTTGAAGTTACTGCAAACTATATAGCTATGTTTACTTGAAATAGTGAACAAGAGTAGCCTTGCTTCAGTTCTGATTTTCTATGTGACTCCTAGCAAATTACTTGTTCCCTTTGAGGTTTTTTCTCTTCTTGTTAAAAGAATTACAGTAAAGGTATTGTGTAGCAGCAAGGTATTACAGACTTAACAGAATTAACATATGAAAGCTACATTATGTAGGTCATCAACTTTTCTTCTGTGGGACAAAAAGTTTAGTTGTCTTTGAGCTGTATAATCAGTGAAGATCAGCTGATCTGAAGCTATTTTACAGTACATATTATTGAAAGTGAGCTCATTAAAAAGTTTTTTGTTTATTCTTGTCAACAGCTTTTTCTCTCCACATTTAAGTAACAGTAAAATCTCACTGAAATTGAACACAAAATTCATGTGCCTTTGGAGAACCTAGGTTGTAGTTAGCTGAGGCTGTAATGGCTGTTAACAACTCTTGTTTGCAATCACTATTCTGCCCCATAACATTTCACAATGCCCTAATTTTAGTAGAAACACAACGATTTGATTTTTGCCCTGTCTCCCTGTGGTGATTTCTGTTCACCTGTATTCAGTTCTTTAGCTTTTCTTAAGAACAAATTATTGCCCTAAATCTCTGTCTACCTAATCTTGTTGCAGCGTCTTTTTTCATTTACTAGGTGTAGCCAATTTATTTCCTGGAGTGAAAAGACAAAATTGAATTCAATAAATCCCCCATGTTCTATGCTTCAGTGTATACGCTGAACTGCGTTTGTCAGCTATTCCAGAGTTTCCGATTGAGAAGAATATTGTTTATTCAGACACCTACAGCTACAGTGTACCTATCAGCAAACATTTCTCCACAAATCTCTTAGAAGAAAGATGAAGTCATGTCCAAAAGGGAAAGTCTCTGAAGAATTTGCTTTTTATCTTCACCTAACAGGGTCACAGGTCTTCATTTTAATAACTCCCTTGAGCAAACCCTGGCCTAAAGAACATACCATCCCTTAGAAGCAATTTATAAATAGCACAGAGGCCAAAAATGTATTCTGTATAATAACTTAAACTGGAAAGACATAAATTGCAATAAACCCCTGCTTCATATGTTGGATTGCCTATTATTAAGTTATCAAGAATGACAAGCAAAAACCAACAAAATCCAAGCCTCAAGGAAAGATGAAATACCACAGGAGGAGTCAACTGTCCCATTTGCCCTTCCCATCTTAGAGAAGAGGACTCATTGTAAAAGTTGCTTTGCTGGTATGTCAAGTTGGCAGCAGTGTCACTGAATACAGCAGAACTAACTTAAAAACTAATAACTTGGGCGTTTTTTTTCCTAAATAATTGTATTCAATTTTTCCTTAACAATTATATACATGCTTAGTTTTCTTCTGAAAGAGCTGCTCAGTGTACATTTGGGCCAGGTAAAAAGATGGGTTGGTAACTTCATGGTACGTATATGCTGTCGGGTGTGAGTTCTCCACACAAATACATGAGTTAGGTGTCAAACCTATAAGGCTAGGCACTGCTATCAGCACTAGGTGGCTTGGAAAAATGCATTTCAGTTGGTGCTGATCATGTGTTGAGAGAAGGGAGCTCAAAACTGACTTGTGTCCCTCTCCCTGTGCATCTGCAGCATAGAGGTATCTCACATCTCTAAGGAGTGATTAGGGAGTGAAGAACACATCCTGGAGCTTATCTAAAGTGTTTTTCCAAGAAAACCTTTGATTCAAAGATCTCTTCCTCTGCAGTAGTTATCTGCCAAAAAAAAAGAAGTTAAAATAAGATCAGAAAAGCCAAAATGTGCAAGTGAAAAGGAAAAGCTACCTGACCATTTTTTATTTTGAAATGTTGTTGTGTACACTGATTTTTTTTGGGTACTTCCTAATCATATAGATCTTCTTAAGAAGAAATAGAAATTTTTTTTTTCACAATAATAAGTTATGTTTCATTGGTACAATTGTTCTTTCAGAAAGCACAGCTATTCCTCACAACCAGACATTCCTTGCTCAATCCAGTACACTCTGGTCTCTTCAGTTTTCTCTGACCACATGTGAAATTCTCTGACAAATAAAGTCACGGAATAGGATTGAGTATCAACAATTGTTTAAAGGGGGAGGGGGGGACGGAAATTAAAAGAAAAAAAAGAATGACCTTCAATCTCATTCTGAAGCAGGGTTGGATGTTAAAGGGAGAACTAGCATGTGGTTGACTTGAGGACAATGGAGATTAAGATAATGTCAGAATCAGAGAAGTCCGTCTCAAATACTTAACATTTTAGAGGTAATTCCTCTTTCATACTGCTTAGCGATGAACATTTCACATTTCACAGAACTTGCATTTCTAAAGACCATATTCAATCCTTGGTGAAGAGAGATGACTGCTACCTGTGGCAGTATGTGATGCATGCAAGAGAATACCTACACTTAACAGTAACATCCGTGAATGGTGAAACTTTGAACTTTACCACCAATTTCAGCAGTTTGTGATGAAACAAACTGAGTATTTGACAAAGAACATTAGATGAGTAAGCTTCTAAGTTTCCTCAGAATTTAAATCACAGGCTAATTTTCAGAAATGTGTGTTCTTTACCTCCTTCTTCCCTTGCGTTTCCCCCTCTAGTACTAGGACACCCAAATACCTTGCAAGTGGTAGAGGTTGGGGTTTTTTTGTATTTTTCCATGACACTTATGGGACAGATCTAAGCTGGCAGAAATGTCTTCTGACTGAAGACAAAGAATCTTTCACTTTGAAAGGAAAGGTGGAGTTGTTCTTATCAAATGTAATAAAAATGACTGTTTATAAACTATTTTCTTTATATCTATTTTGAAAGTAAGGAGATGGTAGGCATTCCAAATTCAAGACTAGATCATCATAAAAGAAAACAATAGGTAAAAATTTTACCTGGAGTGGTAGAAAAGAGATAGAGTAGTGCAAAAAGAGCAAAGCAATGAAATTAATTTTCAATAATTGGGCTCCCTGTTACAAAATGGAGTCTTGACATTTCGTGTAATAAGGAAGATCTGTACTATGTGTCAGTAATTTTACTGCTTTGAGCTGCTTAAATCAGCCCACTGAAGTCAAAACTAAGATAAATGGAGTTAAATACTACCATGAAAGTGAAACTTCAATGTCCTTGTATAAGGCACAGGCCCTGGATCTTGAAGAGGTCTGTCCTTGTGTCCTTTGAGCAACATCATGAACCTGAACTGTAGCAAATGTCAGGCAAGGTTACTCAGATGGTAATAGAAGTGCAGTAGTTGTGTTAGAAAGTGTGGCTTGGTTCAGTTTCCTAAACAAGGGTGATATAGTAGCTTTTTATAAATATGTTCAAGAAAGAAAAATTATCTGTAAGTAATCCTGGCACCACATCAAATAGTTGTAAATTGGTCATGTTTAAGTTTAGACTGCAATTTAAGAGAAATTTTCTAACCACCCAAATACCACCCAAATACTGAAGATCTGGAAAGGTCTTCAAAACAGGGCAAGGAATCCAAGTTGTTGTAAGATGGATCTTGATAAGAAGAATTCTTGGAAGGAGGAATTAAGCTGGTAGCATGAAGGCTTGAGCTTCTAAGGTGGTACTAAGAGAAAATGGATCAGTCTTTATTTATAGAATATTTGTAGCTGTGTATTCCAGGAGGGACCTTCTCTATCCTTTAAGATGTAGCTCCACCCCCTACCCCTACCTCACCCCCTACCTCTACCAGCATTTTTCTTTTCATTTCCCTCTGCCTCCTACAGATGCACTGGACGATACTGGCAGATCAGTTTCTATTCCCAGCAGAGACAGGTCTTTATGAGCTGTATGCTTTGTAGCCCTAGTCACAGGCTTGAACTCTAAATGGATTAGATAACATTTCCCCCAGGTTAAGAGCATCATGGATTAGATGTACCATAGATACAGAGAAACAGGCAGGCAACTAATACCCCAAACATACTGGCAAAGGCTTTCCAGTGGAGGGAAGTTTTCTACTAGTAGCAGAGACCATTTTCGGGAATGACTAAGAAGTTAAAATACTTGAAGCTTTATTATAAAGAATATTTGGAATATGAATGGTGTCCTGGTTGTTCTTCTTGTTGCTCCTTTTTCATGTTGTTTTTGTGGGTTGTTTTGTGTGTGTGTGTGTAACTTTACAGTACTGACTTTTCTTTTAAAATGGATATGACATTGATTATAGATGGACTATAAGATGGGACACAAGTGGACAGCAAGATGGGGCACAAGGAGGTAAAGCTTTTCCCACTGTAGGGGAAGATCAGGTTCATGACCACCTCAGGAACCTAAACATATGTAAGTCTATTGGACCTGATGAAATGCATTGCAGAGTCCTGAGGTAATTGGCTGATGTGGCTGCCAAACCACTCTCCGTCAAATATTAAAAGGCATGGTGGTCAAGGGAAGTCCCTGGTGACTGGAAGAACGGCAACATTGTGCCCATTTTTAAAACTGGTAAAAAGGATGACCTGGGGAACTACTGACCTGTCAGCATCACCTCTGTGCCTAGGAAGATCATAGAATAGATGCTCCTAGAAGCAATGCTAAGGCAGATGGAAGACAGGGAGGTGATTCAAGACAATAAGCCTGGCTTCACCAAGGGCAAATCCTGCCTGACCAACCTAGTGTCTTTCTATGATGGGGTGACCACATCAGTGGACATAGGAAAAGCAACGGATGCCATCTATCTGGATTTCTGTAAAGCCTTTGACACAGCTCCTCACAACATCCTTCTCTCTAAACTGGAGAGATATGGATTTGATGGATGGACTGTTTAAGGAATGTATAAGGTTGGATGTATAATGTATTGGTTGGATGGTCGCATCCAGAGAATAGTTGTCAATGGCTCAATGTCCAG
>VZTU01003696.1:170-13501 GCA_013400835.1 Zapornia atra | reverse complement strand
CAAGTATCGAGCAGCTCAAGGGCGGGGGGCCTCACCACCACAATCCATCCCGTGACTAAATTCTATTTGTCTCGTCAATAGAGTGGCAGTGTAGTTGCCTCTTGCCTCCGTGCCTATAAATTTATAATGCCATAATCCAATTATAATTGTGAGGCAAATGTCATGTATTTATATGTTTGGCTAGCTTCTGACAATTAGCTGAAATGTCACTAAATGTTGTCAAGGGGTATTATTTACATGTGTGTGGGGCCATATACGCAGGTAGTGTAATTTGTTTAGCCACATTCCACATTCTGATAAATAAAAGAAGCGTAGAACAACAGTTAGCAAAATTACGATAGAGTGCAACATCAGTTTCAGTGTCTCAGTTGCTGTCAGAGACCATGCAAACAGGACTCCACAGCAGTGTTGTTCTCCATCTTTTTTGATTCTTCTTAATATTATGTGTATTTTGTTTACATCATGATGAACTGTGATAAGGGTCTTTTGTCCAGTTTCTTGTGCTTATTGTAGGAGGCTGATGAAATCACGATAGTGGAGGAGTTGTTTGATTTTATTAGATTAATCCTAATAAGTGTAGATTATAACTCATGGTATAGCATGTCAACAAAAAATAATGATAGCCCTAAGGATAAAAATAATAAGCCCTAAGGAGTAGGAATTTGGGTGTTGACTGATGTAAAGCTCAACATGAGACAGCAATGTGCACTTACAGCCCAGAAGGCCAACTGCATCCTGTGCTGCATCAAAACAGTGTGAACAGCAGGTCAAGGCAGGTGATTCTGCCCCTCTGCTCTGCTCTTGTGAGACCCCATCTGCAGAACTGCGTCCAGCTCTGGGGTCCCCAGCACAAGAAAGACATGGACCTGCAGTAGCCAGTCCTGAGGAGGGCCACAAAGATGATGAGAAGGCTGGACCACCTCTCCTGTGAAGACAGGCTGAGAGAATGTGGCTTGTTCAGCCTGGACAAGAGAAGGCTCTGGGGATACCTTACAGTGGCTTTCCAGTAACTAATGTGAGCGTACAGGAAAGCTGGAGAAGGACCTTTTATCACGGGGTGTACTGACAGGACAATGGCTTTAAACTATTAGGGGGTAGATTTAGATTAGATATTAAGGAGAAAATCTTCCCTGTGAAGGCAGTGAGGCCCAGAGAAGCTGTGGCTGTCCCCTCCCTGTCAGTGTTCAAGGCCAGGCTGGATGAGGTTTTGGGCAACATGGTCTAGTGGAGGGTGTCCCTGCTTATGGCAGGGGAAGTGAAACTAGCCGATCTTTAAGGTCCCTTTCAACCCCAAAAATTCTGTGATTCTATAATAGGTATCTATTAATAAGCATTTACACGATGTTCACATACAATACACCCTTTTCCAACATATATTACTGCAGTTTAAGGAACTTCATTTTTATGGGTTTCAAGGATTTCAAAACATTTCAATGTTTTGTTCTGTGTAGAAACAGATGTCTAGAGCTGTAAAGGTATTACTTTCACAAATTAAACCCTTTTGTTCTTGGACAATATAAGCATTTACATCAATTGTTTGCCACTTTTCCTTCTTTTGATGGACCCACACTTTTTGCTGTAAGGTTCCATGGTGGTTCAGTCCTAAAGCAAAAGTTGGGTATATATCGAATACCAAGGCGTTGCAAATAATGAGGGCAAAGGTGGGTGGACTCTCATCTTCTCGTTCTCTAATAATGACTGCTACTATGGATTGTCTCTATGATTGTGCTTGGATAAAACTCCAGGCAAGAGAGATGTTTCCTTGGGTTGTTCCAAGTACTTTTACAAATCATTAAGGACCATTTTCTTAAATTGGTTCCCAATTAGATAAAATGTCTGATAGGAGCCACTGACTTGCTACTAAGGCTGATCAAGATTTTAGTGGGTGTTCCAATATGGCTAGATCATTAGTAGCAGCAGTTAATTTGTTTTTTATAATTTCATTTTATAATTTCAGTGTTAATGCTATTTAATACTCCTAATGCCGTTCCAAATAACCCAGTGGCATCCCATTGTATATTTCAGGATTTTTTTAAAGATCGCAATGCAATCACAGGTTCAGTAAATGTGAAATCATACCAACAAGCTAGATTTGGATTTTATAACAATTATTGTTGTCTTTTAGTTTGGAAAAGTCAGTATAAAATCTTTTAAATTTATTTGGCTTATGTTAGGCAGATCTATCGATTACCTGGCATCAATTTTAGATGTCTTGTGTGTTCCCATGATGTCATTGTCATGCCAGGAGTTATTTCTGTTAAAGAGAAAGGTCTTGGTGGGGAAGGCCGAACAGGTTATCCCTTTTAGGATACAGGATAAATTCACCTGGTACTGATTTTGTGCCAATAATCAATTATAAAATGCCATCCCTGCCCAATTTACAGACTGGTAAAATCAGGGAGTTATTTGGGGAGTGGGTTCTAGAAATAATTTGTTTTTTTTCTAAAGCTTGAATTACTTCAGAAATTCCAGTCTGTGCCACAGCAGAAATTTGGTATTTCAGGACATTAGTGACTTTTAATTTGGGAAGTACTGGAGTGTCACGGAGCACTTGTACTGTGGCAGCTTGTTGATTTTTATTAAAGTTGGTAGTTGACCCAAACTGACCACAAACTGACATCTGGCAGACACCAGGTTTCGTCTGTTTAAGGCATCAAAACCCAGGATATTTTCATTGCGATATTTAATTGCAAAGTGAAAAGATGTCATATGCTTTTCACCAGAGAGCCATAAATTAACTTTTGTGGTTTGGCATACAGCACAAGTTCCTGTAACTCCAGTAATTTTAACCTTTTGCTATCCAGGTTGTATGCCCAGCTCATCAGCATCTTGTTAAGGAAGTATTGCAATTTGTGATCCAGTATCAATTAAAAATGTTGTTCATTGCTGTTGAGTACCTACTGGAATTAGAATGCAAGGGCCACTTCATTTAACCATTGATATGACTGTACTTGTCAGACAAGCAGGCCCAACTTCCATACAGGCACTACCATGGTTTTTTTGTTTATGTCTTCTAGTTCAGCTTTACTAAGAGATGAAGTGTGGTCTCTCCCTCTAGGAGCTGATGACAGAAGAGTTGAAGTATTTGGAGGGTGGCATTTCATAAATGCATGAATCAGAGTCAGAATGACACTGGTAAGCTGTCTCTGAATCACAGATCTCGGAATTCCTAGTGCCAAATGCTTGTTTCTATATCTCATTTCTCCATTCCTGGCTTTTTAGTTGGTGCTCAAAGGATTTTGGTTCTTGGAAGCCATTTTTATATGATTGTTTAATTTGCCTACTGGCATGACCTGTGTCTTTCATTTCACCGTGAATTTCATCCAGTCCCATCCCATCCCCTCCCATGCTATTTCTTGTGCATGTGTTATAGTTTCATGCATTAACACTGCACATGCAGGGACTTCCCTTCATGCTAATTCTGTTTCTTGATTATCCCCAAGAGCTCATGTTAAATTTATTCACTCACTGTGATTGAAATGTCTTTGGATTTCATCTCACTTTTCAATGAAAAATTTGAGTGTGTCAAAGTCCTCCATTTATTAATGGTCTAAGTATAGCAGGATCTACTGGTTCTGAGATAGGAACATCAATGGGATAGCATTGATGCATAGTGTGGATACAGGTTGCTTTTGTGAAAGATATGTAGAGTTCATTTAGAGATTTAATAGGCATTAATAAAGGTGCTCTTATCTTCAAACTATTGATACCACCAGCACAATATGCTACTCTGCTTACAAGCGAGTGAGGCTGACCTGAGGGGTCAGCTCCATCGTTTAAGACATCAGGACCCCATTGGCTTCATCACTATTTAGCAAAATTCTACCTCCCCTGACACTCAGTTTGAGTTTCTCCAGGTTTGCAGCCATACCATTCTTGTAAATTGGCCTTTTGAGTAAGGTCAGATATGGTTGTTTTACTAATGGAATTTCCTACATCATGCCATGGTCCTGTAGTTACTCTATTTTAATTATTGGTCTGAGTGGAAATACACAGGACTCAGGTGAAGGAATTAGTGTCAGCTGAATTATTATTACTTTGAGTCACCCCACATATTCCAGTCTTATGAGACAAAATTAATTTTCTTATTGGAACTGGGGGAGTGGGTTAGGTTGGGTATTGCATTAGCATAATTTCAATGCATTCATCCATTTCTTTTGTTTTAATTGAGATTTTTAAAGTTGTTTTTGCAATTGTCCAATTTTAACTGATAACAGGAATTTGGTAGATTTTTGCCCCTTCATTCCATCTTTTATGTCTTGTATTTTATAGGTAAATTTTCCTCTATCCTCTATTCTGACAGGCAGCCTCTAGGCACACTCCAAACATTTTAGAAATTACAGCTTTATCTGTTCCAACTTTAGTCAAACCTCTGGCATATGTTAACTGCTTCTTCACAGCTTTGCAGATATGACAGTTATTACAAGCTCAGTCTTCTAAGAAAGTGGGATTTGGTTGAATACCATGTTTTTGTTAATATTTAGTGATTTTGCTCATCATCCTGCCAACTAGGCCAATTTGTCACAGATAAAGGTGTTTGACACAGTTACAATTTAATCAATTCAGATTTTACTAATAGTATAAGGTAAATAAAAGGTTAAATTTTAGATTCAAAGATGGCAAGATTTACACTACTTTACTATAAGGTACCTTGTGTGTGTGTATATATACACACACTTATATACATATATAAACATAAAACACCAGACAAACAGATACAAATAGAAATATTTGGGCCCAGTGATACAGGCCACCTACATTCATAAAGGCAAATGTAAGAAGATGTACATAAGTAAAGAGGTAGGTGAAGGGAGGTAACTTGTAGTTAGGATTTCCCACTTGGAGTTAGAGTAAAAACTCATAATGCATCAGCATTCCTCAAAAGGTGATGAGGTTTGAGAATGCAGGAATCTAGTTTATAGTTTAAATTTCCCTCTTTGACTTTAAAGTAAATACTCACAATGCATCAGCATTCCTCAATGGGTGACAGCTGAGACTCAAGAAGGTTGGCTTCGCCCTGGCAGATGATTCTTGTGAAATTTCACCATGAGAGGTGTTGTCCAGGTGAGAGGGGTACTGGCCACAGCCTGCTGCAATCTAGGAAGGTCCAAATGGTCTCTGTGAGAATCGCTATTTATAGGGTCTGAAAAATTAAGTTTTGTCAGGCACTTTCCACTTTGGCCCAGCTTGGATGACGACATATTCTGGTACCTTCCACCAGTTGTGCAGAGCTGGAATGTTTTGGTATCCACCCCATGCTTTTGGGCCACGGCTCAGGCACAGGTGCACCAGGTTGTCAGGATGTGATCGATTATCACTATTGTTCCCAAGTAATAAGGGAACAAGAATGTTACGGTTGGTGTGCAGATGTACCAGGCCATTCCTGTTACTAAGGAAGCAAGACCCAAGCGCATTAAGGGGGTGCCTTATGGTTAGACCATTCCTGTTACCAAGGAAGCAAGAACCAGGTGCACTAAGGAGGTGCCTTAATGCTCTGGTCTGCTGCTCAGGTATGTGGCCCAGAAAAGGGGGGGAGAGACTGTGCCAAGTATCGAGCAGCTCAAGGGCTGGGTAGTGTGGAGGGGTGCACCACCACACCCACCCACCTAGTAGATGAGAAGTCAGTGGATGTAGTTTTTCTTGGTTTTATCAGGGCTTTTGACACAGTCCCTCACAGCATCCTTCTGGTCAAGTTACCCACCTGTGGGATGAGTGGCTTCACAGTGTGCTGGGTGAATAGCTGGCTGAAGGGCAGAGCTTAAAGGGCTACAGTGAATGTAGCTGCATCTGTCTGGACACCAGTGCTGTTTCTCAGGGCTCAATTCCAGGGCCAGTTCTGTTCAATATTTTTATCAATGATCTCCATGCAGGAGTTTAATGTACCATTAGCAAGTCTGGGACATGGTATTGACTCAAGAGAGGCCTTGCAGAATGGTCTATATGTTTCGGAGCATTGGGGAATGATTAGTGGGATGAAATGTAATTAAGTTGCAATGCTGGGTTCTGCCTTAGGATGCAGTAATGCTGAGCACAAGTGAAAATTGGGAGAGGAGCGGCTGGGGAGCCACCCTGAAGAAAAGGATCTGAGGATGCTGGTTGACAGCAGCTGAGCAGCCAGCCAGCAGTGTGCTCTGGCAGCCAAGAGGGCAAACCGCATCCTCGGGGGGACATCAAACATGGTATAACCAGCCTGCCAAAAGAGGCAATTATCCCAGTGTATTCAGCACCTGGACTGCTGGGTGTAGTGCTGGGTATCAGATGTTAAGAAGGATGTGAAGATCCTTCTGGAGTATGTCCAGGGGAGGGCAACAAAGTTAGTGAAAGGGCTGGAATGCTTGTCCTGTGAGGAGTGAATGAGGACTCTGGGCTTGTCTTGTTTGGAGACAAGGAACCTGAGTGGTGACCTCGTGGTTCTCTGCAGCTTCCTCAGGAGACTAAATAGAGAGTGGGATGCTGGGCTCTTCTCCCTGGGATCCAGTGATATGACATGTGGGAGTGGTTCAAAGCTGTGACAAGGAAGGTTCAGACAGGGCATTAGAAAGCATTTCTTTACTGAGAGTGGGATCAAACACTGGAACAGGCTTCCTAGGGAAGTTGTTGACGCCCCAAGCCTGTCAGTGTCTAAGAAGCTTTTGGACAATGCCTTTACCAACATGCTTTAACCTTTGGTCATCCCTGACATGGTCAGGCAGTTGGACTAGATGATTGTTGTAGGTCCCTTCCAACTGAAAGAGTCAATTCTAGTCTATTCTAAACTACTTTGAGATTTTACTCATAAAAGCATGGAAGTTGCAGTATTTCAGACCCTTTTCCAGCAGTTATTAGGTTAGTTTTCATGAGGAAGTTAGGCTGAAGGCTTTTCCACAGAGGAATATATGTTATTCTTTGCTAGAGGCTGGTTTTTGGTTTTTGGCAGCCTAATGGATACACAGATAGTTAGAGATTTAGTATAATGTTTAGGAATCACTCATTTAGTGATAATGCCTATATGATTGCTGAAATTTTGCACATTAGTCAAAAATCTCTAATTGTTAGAAAAGAAGGTAGAGCTGCAGATGAAGGTGATTTTATTTCCTTGGCCATAAGTTGTGCCAATGTCATAAACTCAAACCAAAGGAAAAAAATCTATCAGATCCAGTCTCTCGTCCTGATTCAGCTCAGTCAGAGTTATATGCACATGTTCTACAGAACACATGCAGTGTTCTGTAGAAATATCTAACACTACTTGATAAAAGAGGACCTTCTTAACACTGGGGATTAAGATAAGCAATAAACTTTGCCAGGCTATATAAATGACACTAAGATTATATAAGCATCAGTTTGCTGATTTTAATAGGAAATGTCTACTTGATGCGTGTCTAGGTCAATTAAGTTGGGTCTTCAGACTTTTTATGTGGAATTTATGTATCAGATTGAGATACCTGCATTTAGGTGGTTACATATAGGTGTCTGCATGCAAATTGTGTACTTTGCGTTGTATCACAGCAAGTGAGGCTCTAGCTAACTTAGAGCAGGTTAGCTGACCTTCAGCAATTCAAGACAAAGTATTGCTCATATTCTTATAATTTCTTAGTAGTTTCCTCAGTACCTTTGCAATTTAAGTTCACATTCCATTTTCCAAAGGCTCTTCACAGGCCATGAACCTGGATAAAGTAGATACACTATGGAAATAAAGGGACAACATATAAAGAGATTTTTATTTATTAGTGATTAATAGTTCTCCTTCAAGCTTGTTTTCTTCCTTGTTGCTCTTTTAAACAATTTTTTGACAGAAAGTTGGTTTAAATAATGTCATTTTTAAACTAAATAAATAACTAAAACCACAACCATTTTGGAATACATCTTATTTTTCATGTTTATTACTCATAATATTAGAGGTTGAATTTTACTCAAGCTTTGCAGTACCATTGAGAATGATTAGGAGCAGCAGGTTAGTGAGCAGCTAGAGCTTTCATGGAAACTGCTATAGGATCCCTTCCTACTTGATTAAATATAAAGTGAAATGTCCTTGACTGGAGCATATAGGCTTCAACTGTAGTGCTTGAACCACATTGCAAAGACAGAATTGAAACCATATGTTAATGGAATGCTGATATTGATGACAGGAAGGATGTTCTCATAAACAAAGCACTGGAAGCCATATCTCCCTCCTCCTCCTGCTTATTTCCATCTGCTGGCCAAGTACATCCCTGACTCTGTATTAGTTACTGGAAATAAGCCTAAGAGTACAGTGGGCCACAAGAAAGGTAGCTGCTTAAACACAGCAGCAGCAGCAGAAATCATTAGGACAAATGTGAATTTGAACAAAATGGTTCTTTTCTGTGTGCGTATAACCCTTTCTTGTGAAGGTAAACAACTGAGTGCCAGCAGAGATACTTTTCTGCTGTGCCATTTACTAACTGGCAACAAACGCACAAGAATATATTCAATGTCAAGCAGTTAATCTGTCTTGATATAGGTGGAGAAATAGCAGTATAATGTATATTTGATTGATTCAAGACATGTTTCATCTGCAACTAAGAAAATGCTTTCTGTGGGATGAACTCTCAGAAAAAAGCTGTACTCCTGACAGTGCAAACAGATGATTTTGCAAAATGTACTTTTGTCCTCATAATACCATACTCACAGACTGATTTGCATTGGAAGGGACCTCAAAGAAGAGCTAGTTCCAACCCCACTGCCATGGGCAGGGACACCCTCCACTAGACCAGGTTGACCAAAGCCCCATCCAACCTGCCCTTGAACACTGCCAGGGAGGGGGCAGCCACAGCACCTCTGGGCAACCTGTAGGAGGGCCTCACTACCCTCAATGGGAAGAATTTCTCTGTAATGTCTAATCTAAATCTACCCTCTTTTAGTTTAAAATGATGTCCTCATTCTGGCCAGGCCAGAGTTATCCTCCCAAGCAGCCAGCACAGGTGAGCCGAGTTAGCCTGGGCTGTTGTCCACACCACCTGATACATCACTCCTCCATAAAAGGGGCTGGTTGAGGAAGGGCACTCTGGGGTGCCTCCAGGGCATTCTCAGTGTGGTTGGGTTATCAGGTTGGTACTAGTGTTGTGCAGCACTCTCTTATTCCTGCATTGGTAAGATAACTCTGTGTTATCACTGGGTGTGAATGTAATTTGTAATGGACTGTTATTTTTCCCTTTCACAGTGATTTTGTAAGTAAACTACCCTTATCCCATCCCATGGAGTTCCTGTCTGTTTCTCTTCCAGGAGTGAGCAAGCAGTGTGTGGTGCTCAGGCACTGCTTGGGGCTGAACCACCACAAGCCCCTACCCTTTATTCAATCAACACATGCCCATGAAAACACTCCCTCTCCAGCTTTCCTGTAGGTCCCCCTCTTTCAGGTACTGGTAAGGCCATAAAAAGGTCTCCCTGGAACCTTCTGTTCTCCAGGCTGAACGAGCCCAACTCTCATTCTGTCTTCACAGGAGCGATGCTCCAGCCTTCTGGTCATCTCTGTGGCACTCCTCTGGGCCCTATCCAACAGCTCAATGTCCTTCTTTTGTTGGGGGCCGCAGAACTTAACTCAGATCTGATTGGCCTTTTGGGATGCAAGCGCACATTACCAGCTCACATTGAGCTTGTTATCAGCAAACACCCTCAAATCCTTCTCAGCACTGGTCTCAATTGATTCTCTGCTCAGATTATTGTTGTGTTTGGGATTGAGCTAACCTGTGTGCAAGACCTTGGGTTTGTTGAACTTCATGATTCTGGCATGGGTCCACCTCTCAAGCCTGTCCAGATTCTGGATGGCATCGCTTCCCTCTAGCATGTCCACTGCACCACCCAGCTTGGTGTAATTCATGGGCTTGCTGATGTTGAACAGTCCCAGTCACAGTCCCAATCTCTGAGGAAACCCTTTAGTGTCTTAAGATAGCTAAATGCTAAAGCAGATTTTTTTTATATGATTCTTAGATCTCCATTACTGAATATTTTAACAATTGAGTCCAAAAGGTATTCAGGAGTGATAAGGGGAAGAGCTGATTCTGATTTAGGCAGGGCACAGACTAGAAGTCCTCATCAGGCTTTTTGGACTGTCTGTATGTAAGTTTCTGTAACAAAGGTGACAATTTTGCCTCAAGGTGTCTATCTCATGAATACTCATAAATACTATATGCAAATATATTTGCATATACAAATTTAAACACTCTTCATGTCTGTCCAGTCTGAATATTATTCTTCCTGAGGCTGCTCAGTTTCTGGATATGAATTGGTATGTTCTGCAGTGTGTGTGAGTAAACCTGATTTTAGATTACATTGTTGCTTGCTTGAATACTGATCACAGAATGATGTTTGACTTTTAGTATTAACCCATTTTTAAGACAACAGGCAGATTTTGTAATTATAATATATGAGAATAAAATGAAAGTATTACAGTGCTTTGTTTAAAACATTAGTCATGAACAAGAGCTGTTAATTCTACATGTAAGAGCCTTTTCTATTCCTATTCTTTGTTTATATTTTCAGGCAAATTAAATGCAATTTTAAATAATTTCTTTAGAAATTTAATGTTGCACTGCTTGTCGAACAAAAGTCAACTAATTGTGTGGAATTAGCCAGCATAGTATCTCTCAGAGGAGCCAGCCAAGGAGATGTGCTATGCTAGACCTTGCACCACCAACATGGAAACGCTGAAAAGGGAAGATCAACTGAGATCATCATGACAAGCAGGTTGAGGGAAGTGACTCTGTCCCTTCAGTCTGCTATTGTGAGACCCCATCTGAAGTACTTTATCCAGCTCTAGGGCCCTCAGCAAAAGAAAGACATGGAAATGATGGAGTGAGTCCAGAGGAGGGCCACAAAGATGACTGGAGACCTCTCTCTCCTAGACAGGATGAGAGAGCTGGAGTTGTTCAGCCTGGAGAAGAGAAGGCTCTAGGGAGACCTTATTGTGGACTTCCAGTACCTGAAGGAGTCAGCTGGAGAGGGACAAAGGGGAGTTCAAGAATGTTTTCTTTAAGCGAAAATATTGCAGTTTCAGTGGGATGGCTGTGAGGAATTTGCATTTGACAGCATTACTACTGCTTTGCAAACAACTCCTTAAAGTGGTGGGTGAGGAAGTAAGTAGCTCGAATTTAACCTGGTTGAAGTAAGGACTAAAAGTAAGATCAAAAGGGAGGAAATGGAGGTATCTCCATGCAAATAAAGAAATGTTAAAAAACAACAGTAAGAATTGGATGTAATTAAACTGCCTGAAGGGAAGTGGCAGTAAGGGGCAAGGATAAGGACAGAAATGAGAAATAGATGTGGAGACATTTTGTAGCGAAAATTATTAACTGTCAATATTATTGACTGCTTTGGAATATGGATGGCCTAAATGGTTTGGAAAAATGGGAAAGATAAGAAAAGAAAATATGAAGACAACCAAATTGAATGTTCCATTCTCAAAGTGCTGAACAGAACTGCCTTAAAACATCATAGGGCTATAAAATGATATTGCCCAAAAGTCAAAGACTCTTTTCTATTCACAAAGAGTCCCACTAGCTATGATGTGATCCCACTATATTTGCCTTGTTGTACACTCAAACAGTGCTGATGCGTGATTCTAGGCATGGATACAACAATGCAAAGGCAGAATAGACCCACTTTTAAACCTGAGTTATTCCACACTCAGGAATACAACATTTGATACCTTTCAGAGAATTATAATGTGGCTGTAAAAATGTTTTCCCAGTCTGCGTCTTAGGTATTCAATCCAGCAGCACATTTGTTTTCATAATATTTGAGAAAAAAAAAATCGAAACCACCAACAATAAAAACCCTGAAAAAAACTAAAAGAAAAAAAAGGAAAGGGGGAAGTTACTGCTTTCAGATGTTCTTCCACACTTCTGTAAGCCAAACATTGCATTGTTTTTTGAAATGTAATTTTGCAAGCCCTCCCAATCCACCCCTGTAGTTGTGGACTGGTACTTTTGTCTGCTCAGGGAAATAAACGCTTTAAAATAAATAAATCCATCATTTTGGGAAAACTGCTCCTGCACATGTTTAGCCACAACATACTCAACCAAAAAATGTCAGACAGTTTTAAAACCGGAACATGTGGGAGCTGTACTGAGACATAGAATAATAAGCCACAACAAGGAAGCACATTAGCAGATTGCTGGTATACTTGGATCTGATGCAAGCCTGGAGACCAAAGCCCAAGACTATTCAGTATCTTCAGAAGTGGGTTAATAGCATGCTGCTGTACATCCTGGCATGATTAATTGGTCTTAAATGCAGCTTGCTGCTAACATATTTCATTGAACTTTTAAGAGCTTCATATACCGTATCATTTAATTATAAATAATGAAATTTATAGTAGAAGAATAAGAGAAAAAATAGCTGTGACTTTCAATATATTTTGTCATTTTAAATAAATTTTCTTCTCAACCTTCTTGGCTCATTCAGTCCCTTTTTGATGAACTCTTTTTGACACATGAAGCTTGCCTGTCCTCTCAGTAGCAATTTGAGATGCAACAGCTATTATAAAAAATAGAAGAGGCAGTTTGGAATAGCAAAGATATCTGTTCCAGCTTTTGCCTGTGTAAATATAACTATTAGTGCTATTAATAGTCTATTAATGCTCACTCGTATTATGGGTTTACTGTTCCATTTCAGTGTAATTTCCACGTGACAGAGATTCAAAACTGCCTCACACTGAATGCAAAATCTGACTTGCTGAAAATTCAGTCCATTCAAATGTTGAGTCTCTCTTCATGGGCAAAACAGAATTTGTCTTGGCTCTCAGTTCTTGACAGTGTACATATGAAGTAGTAGGAGCAAGTTTTGGCTTTCAGAATAGATCCGTACTTAGAAATGATTTCCACAGGGGTGTCCAAAGTATCAGAGATATTTTATCTGCCCTATTAACTGTTTATGCTCAAAGAACAGTACATTTTCTGGAGAAGTCATGTATATTGTTTCTGCAAAATACTTCCCACAGAAACTGTAAAGAAGAAGATGTGTATGAACGTGTTGCAAATGGTAATTAATTTTTAGAAATGTATAAACAAAATAAAGAATCTATTTTGTTGTTCTACAGTCTTCTAAACTCATGTCTGAAAAATAAGGATTAATCTTCTGGGCTGCCAGCATAACGGCACATTCTTTGTAAAATACCTGGATTGGCATGGACTATTTACTTTATGAGGGCAGTGAATACCCAATGGTCGGTCTGTCTGTCTATCTATCTACCCATCTATCTGTCTATCTATCTATAGATCTCTATATCTATATATTATATAGATATATCTGTTTAAAGTTCTTTTAATATTAAAGAGACAGAATGTAAAAGGGTGATTTTCCATTGAGTCATATACTTCTGTGAGTGAAGTTATATA
>VZTU01003694.1:7052-22299 GCA_013400835.1 Zapornia atra | reverse complement strand
CCTCAACCAGAGGGAAGCTCTTTATTTCCCTATTACTTTCTTCCAATGTCCAGGGGTCCTGAGGGGTCTTTGAAGTAAAGACCAAAGCAAAGAATACGTTCAGTATCTCCACCTTCTCAGCATCCCCCGTCACCAGGACACCCGCCTTGTTCAGCAGGGGACACACATTATCCCTAGTCATCCTAGCATAGTGAATCTTTTTGTTGACTGCTTGCTGGGGCAAGTACCTGGGCTGCAGTTTTACTCTGAATTTCAGCCTTTTGTAATACCTTACCACTCTTTCCCCTTTGTGACCTGTGAACAAAAAGGCTTCAAATGAATGTGTGTACACTTATCTGTGCAGACATGTGAGTGTGCAAAAGTGCTACTGCTGCAGTGTCAGTCCTAGAGAAGAGGTCTGCTTCATCCCATTTTTAAACTTCACATGAGTAGTAAAGAATTCCAGTGTGTAGAGTTCTTATGGAAGATATTCAGTCTTCCTGAGGAATGTCCTCCTCAAGCACTTCTGACTTCTCAAAATTAATTCTTGCTAAGGCCTAGTTTTTCACCTTTTATAGGACTTTGTCCATCAGACTTTTTTGCTTGGTGACAGCCCTCACTTCTGTAAAACCCAAAGGTTGTATGTATATGTCAAAGAAATGCCGTGGAGGTACAGCAAAGAAAGAGGCTGCTGCAGTAATCAAACTCTATTGGAGGGATGCACTGACCACCCTAATGGCAGCACCATGGGCTTACTCAGAAGGAAGGTACATTGCTGGGGATGAGCTCACCATGACCTGTGGTGTAATGCCATAAAAGTACGGCTATGTCATGGTTTTGCCACAGCTGTCAGCTGAGCACCAGGCCTGCTGCTGGCATGTGAGGCACCTATAGTGTGTCCTGCACCTTAGTAAATCTGCTTGTGACACAAAGGTTGTGATACAGCCAATAATACAAAGCTGGGAAGTGTGACTGACATGCAGAAACACTATGCTGCTATTCAGCAAGACCTGGACAAGATGGAAAGCTGAGCAGGGAGAAAACAAATGAGGTTCAACAAAAGCTAGTGTAGAGTCTTGCATCTGGGAAGGAATAACTGCCTGAATCACTACAGGCTAGGGAATGACCTGCTGGAGAAGTGCTCTGCAGAGAAGGACCTGGGGGTCCTAGTAGATGACAGGTTGGCTATGAGCCAGCAGTGTGCTGTCACCCTAAGAGAGCCAATGGGATCATAGGAGGTATCAAAAGGAGCATGGCCAGCAGGTCGAAGGAGGTGATCCTCCCCCTCTACTCTGCCTTGGTCAGGCCCCTCCTGGAGTATTGTGTCCAGTTCTGGGATCCCTGGTATAAAAAAAGACAGGGATGTCCTGGAAAGAGTCCAGGGGAGGGCTACAAAGATGATTAAGGGCCTGGGGCATCTTCCCTATGAGGAAAGGCTGAGTGAGCTAGGACTGTTCAGCCTAGAGAAAAGAAGACTGAGAGGGGATCTGATTAATGTTTNAAGTTGGAGCACAGGAAGTTCCACACCAATATGTGGAAGAACCTTTTCACAGTGAGGGTGACAGAGCACTGCTACAGACTGCCAAGGGGAGGTGTGGAGTCTCCATCCCTGGAGATATACAAGACCTGTCCGGATGCCTATCTGTGCGATATGTCCTAGGGAGCCTACTTTGGCAGGGGGGTTGAACCTGATGATCTCTGCAGGTCCCTTCCAACCCCTACAGTTCTGTGATTCTGTGTTTCTGTGATTGTGCTTGCAATTGGTACACTCTTATCTGCCTTAGGGCTGGCATTCTAATTTCTGATAGGAAACATTTTTCAGGCTGCTGAGAAATCTTCAAAATGATGAGACATAAGCTCTGTTTGGAATTTTACTTGTCATTGCTGGCACCAGTACTTTCCTCTGCTCTAATTAAGATTCTGGAAGATAGGTTGGAAATCATTCTCCACCTGAGAGATGTTGAGGACTGGGTGAAGGAGTCAGCTCCTGATTATTCTCTAACAAAGCTTCTATACGTTACCAATAATTTTTATACTACACTACACCTGCAGACCGTGCACTTGTAAGCTGCCATGCCTCAGTATACACATTCTGGCACAGAAAGCATGACTTGTGTTTTTGTGATGCTATTTAGATACATCATCGTTCTGCTTACTGCTAGTTGGAGGGTTGGGACCACATTTACATGCTAATTGAAATTTGCAGAGCCAAGTAAGGCATTAGAGCTGTAGTGTTTTCCAAAATAATGTCTGATGATTAAAATTGAACCAAATGCATTGGAAGAGTAAAGGAATGTTGACTGATTCAACATATGCTGCTAAAACCATGTTCATCATTAATGTATACATAGGATGAATTGGTTTCTGTTTTATCTCAAATTTACAAATTCTATTGGACATGCTTGTGCTCAGCTGAAGCAGCATAAGAAAGATTTCAGATGCTGGTGAACTGGCACTATCACAGAGCTAGAAAGGATACAAGAGGCACATATGTGTGCAATTTTTTTTTACATACAAGAGAAACCATGCAGTTGGAAAGCTCTTTCTCTGTGGAATGCAAATATTTTGCAAGTCTTCTCCATAATAATAAGTTTTAGTTACAACTTGTCTAACATGTAATTAATGTTATACTGGAATGTTATGATAATGGCCATAAATTACCCAAATTCTGAACTTAGAGAAATAGAGGAGCATTTTGCAGCGGATTTCCCTGAGGCTAAGAAACAGGCCCATGAGGTGCTCTCTCCTTTCAACCATAGCCTAGTAAACCTTTCATCTATTTATTGAAGATATATGACAAAAGGATAGTCAGATCTTAATATAACAAGTCTGTCATAATATATGTGTATTTGGAAGGTATATCCAACCTTCCCGCTTTAGATAGATCCCTAGGACCTGTTTCTTAATTTTAAATAGAAAACCTGAGGCTGACAGAGGCAAAGCAGCTCAGCTCTGGTGACCTGGACAATGATTAAGGAAAAAGTAGATTCACACAGAATCACTAGGTTGGAAAAGACCTTTTAGATCACTGAGTCCAATCATTCCTGTCCCATGCTAAATCATATCTCTAAGTACCTCATCCACCCTTTTTTTAAACACATCCAGGGATGGTGACTCAGCACCCTCCCTGGGCAGCCTGCTCCAGGCCCTGACAACCCTTTCAGTGAAAAATGTTTTCCTAACATTTATTCTGGACCTGCCCTGGTGCACCTTTGTGCCACTTCCCCTTGTCCTATCTCCTGTCACCTGGCTGAAGAGACCAGACCATCTCCCACCTCTCTACAACCTCCTTTCAGGTAATTGTAGGCAGTGATCAGGTCTCCCCTCCTCTTCTCAAGACTAAACCCCAGTTCCCTCAGCTGGTCCTCATAGGATTTTCCCTCCAGTCCATTCATTAGCCTGGTTGCCCTTCTCTGGACATGCTTGAAGACCTCAATGTGATTCCTGTAGTGAGTGGCCCAAGACTGGATACAGTACTTGAGGTGCGGCCTCACCAATTCTGAGTACAGGGCCACAATGACCTCCTTAGACCTACTGCCCACACTATTTCTGATACAAGTCAGGATGTCATTGGCTTTCCTGGCAACCTGGGCACACTGCTGGCTCATATTCAGTCGACAGTCAACCAGCACCCCCAGATCCTTCTCTGCCTGATTTCTGATCCTTTACATTCTGTATCATTTGGTCCTGCAGATGAAAGTAATTGCACTAGAAACAAGGCACGATAAAGATAAAATGGTTCCAAATATTTCAGTGTTATAATCACATGACTATACATAATGAGAAAACCCCAATATTTATCAGAATCTACAAACAGGTTGTTAGAATGGAACACTCAATAACCACGGTAACAGAAGTAAAATAAAAACTAAACAAAAATATTCTTCCTAAAATGGTACTAGTATATTAAGGGAAATCATAAAGAATAAATTAGTTTATTTGGTAATACCTAGCATTAGGGCTATCCCTTTTTCTACAACACAAGTGAGACTACCCGAACTAAAGGGACAAAATAAGAATTTAAATCTTTAATTTACAGAGAAAGAGAGCTTTGTAACAAAAAGTTCACATGGAGAAGTGTCTCCGTACACCTTCAGTTCTTAAAGGAAGACTGAAGACCAGTAAAAAATTAGAAAGATGGTTTTATGAACTTGATTTCTGAATGCAGGAGGTGTATGGCTGAGAAGCACTTTGACTTGGGGAATGGGTAACATATGTAGGAAGAGAGAAGTCTTACAAAAGTCTTTCATTTTTCCTTTGCTTCTTTTCTAGGATGGGATCTTTTTATGCGCCATGTCTCCCAGCAATCAATGTGTTCCGCCTCCACACATCCATGTACCTTCAGTGCTGGGCAGTGATGTGCTGCAATGTTCCCCAAGAGAGGGTGTTCAAGGCTTCCAGGTCCAATAACTTCTACATGGCCATGCTGCTTTTCATCCTCTTTCTTTCCACACTGCCTGCTGTGTACACCATCGTCTCCATCCCGCCATCTTTTGACTGCGGTCCTTTCAGGTTTTTTGCATTTTACATTACTCTTTTGGTTCCGATGTAATGAGCTGTCTTATCACATCACAGTGAATTACCCAGTAACAAAAAAGAGCTTCTATAAGTATTAACATCATAATAAATGATAGGCTGACTGTTAATTGTGTCCCATTTCTCATAGTGGATAATTCCTGAATCCAGAAACCTAGAAAACGGAGAAATTATTTAGAATTTTTTATCTGAAGCATAAAATAGAAAATATTTTAGTTATTTGTAATGTAAAAAAAAATCAATACTGCTTTAATTAAGCCAGAATTTTTTCTTAATGAGTAATGAAGTGATCTGTTATGCATCTTGTCTGCTGCCTTGAGAGTGATGGCTTTCAGGAAATGTCTACATACGCTCCATAGGAAGGGCCTATCAGAACATATGATGGCATGCTAAACATATGGTGGTGTAGTCTTTGACTTCTGTGCCTCTCTCCAACTGACACATTATTTCATGCATCTGTATTACCACTTTGAAGTGGAATCTAGTTTTGAAATCTCCAAGGCCTCCACGTTTGTTAGTCCCTTCTAAAAGCCTTTGTCTGCCTTGCTGGAGCAAACATGTGCCTTAGATGCTTCTACATTTTCTCCTCCTGTGCTCACTATCTGGAAAGTCTGGGATCATTTTCATCATCTTTATTTGCCAGGTAGTGTAACATACAACTATAACAAATATGCAAGAACTGTCAATATACAAAATAATTTTTTTAAAAGACTTTAGGCTCTGGTTTTGAATACAGTATTAGCAAACCAAAAGTACAAGAACAGTGAAAGAGACATCCTGCTTCAAATGAAAGGTTTGAATAATACATTACTGTTGTAAAACAGTATCCACACAATCCCCAGTGCATTTCATGAAGCAGCAGAAGTCTTGCTACATTACCTTCAACTACAGGCAAAATATTTTAAAGACTGTTTATAGCCACCTGCAGCAGTCACCTAAGGGACAATTGCATGACATGCCGAAAATTATGATAAAGCAGAAAATTGCTTTAATTTATTGAGCAGTGGTAGCAAAGCAAGAGATGCAAAGTAATATCTTCTCTTTATCATAGAAAAGAAAGTGCAGAGGGAGACATCTGGAGTCAGATCTGAGCAGCTGCAGTTACTGAATTGATTATTAAAGCTGGTGAAGGTCTAGAACACAGGTTCTATCAGCATCAGCTGAAGGAAGTGGTTGCTTAACCTGGAAAAAAGGGGGGAGAGGAGAGACCTTTCAATAGCTACCTAAGAGCATGGTTGTAGCAAGGGTGTTGTTGGTCTCTTCTCCCAAATAACAAGATGAAATGGCCTGAAGTAGCACCAAGTGAGGTTTAGATTGAATATTAGGAAAAACTTCTTTACTGAAAGTGTGGTTAAGCAGTGGAAAAGGATTCCGGGGAAGTAATGGAGTCACCATCCCTGGAGATGTGCTGCTTAGGGACAAGTTTTAGTGGTGGGCTTGGCAGTGCTAGGTTAACAGTTGGACTTGACAATTTTAAATTTCTTTTCCAACCTAAACTATCCTATGATTCTGTGATTCTATTTACCATGGGTGGGTGGGGGAAGTGCAGAAAAAGGTCTGGTCTGAATTCTAGATGCAACCTTTGTATTAGCCAGCAGAGGGCAAAGGTTGAGAACAATTTGTTAAGAAAAAGGACGGATTGTCAGAAATGCTTTACAGGAACTGAAAAGGGTTGACAGGAGACGTCTATGATAGGTGGCAATTTGGTAACAATTCCTTTAACCAACAAAACCTGCAATCTACCCACATTGCTGGCTTTGGTAGGTAAAAAACTTAAAACCTTATATTGTAAGGCACAGCCAAAAGCAAAAGAAGCAGGAAAGGACTTTTACATCTACCAAAAGTCTTCTACAAGAAAAAAAAAAAGTGTTAATGGTTTAGGAAAAAAATAATTTCTAGACAAGCTGGCCATTGGAATGATTATGTGTGAAAGCTATTAGATTGCTGTGACAATAACAAAAATCTCCTAAAGCACAGCCACTGACTTCTATAGCACTCAGATAGCAAAGAAAGGATTCAGCTGAACAGTGCTAATCAGAAACCAATTTTAAGCAGAGTTTAATTATGATTTTGATTATCAAAATCAAAGACCAGATTTGAATTTTTCATTGGGACTTCATAAAGCACAAATTGCACTTCACTCTTTGTTAAGTGGTACAGAATCACAACTCACCACACTGATTCTATAAGGAGTAATCTTGGTGGTAACTGCCGGCAATATCTATCTAATAGTTTATAATGAGAATATTGGTGTTTATTTCCCCCCTTAAAGTACATAAACGCAATTTTAAATAATATTCCTTTCAGAGAGATAAGTTCTAAGTAATGTTAATATATATTTTACTGTCCTTTTCCCAGATTTGATGTGGTGTTATTAACCAATATGTTTATATTACTGCATAGATAACTGATATATTTATGCTAGTGCATAGACATTGCCATAATATTTGTATATGATAAACTTTCAACTTTTCTCTTTAATAGTGGGAAAACTAGAATGTTTGAAGTCATATCAGAAACTCTGGAGCATGACTTCCCTTCCTGGTTTGGGAAGGTATTTGGTTATGCCTCTAACCCTGGACTCATCCTACCTTTTATATTGCTGATGGTGTACGTACAGAACATTAACTCAAAGCTTTTTAATTTACATTCTTTTAAGTTTCTTTCACTCTGAATCTTCACTGCTTGCGTATCCGATTAAACATAGCGCTGATTGCCCTGTGGTGGGGGACCTGAAGAATTCATGAGCCTTTTATTTGATCATAATTAATGTGCTTTTGCACAAAGGGTAATATCTCTTGTTTTGTTCAATGGCTTTCTTTTTGGTTTTGTTATTGCTTTTCAAAAATGTTGTTGTCAAGATAATAGCGAAGCTATTAAAATGCTGTAAGGGATCTGAAGTGTGTGACTTTTGATCAGCTCATCCAGCAGGCAGAGCAGCAAATCCAAAGTCCTTAGCAAGTTCAATAGAAACACGATCTTCAGTGCCTTGGTCTTTTCCTTTGTAAACAATGTACTGTATGCTGTTGGGACAGGAGCGTGAGACACAGTGTTGGAGACTACGAAATAGGGCTAGCAGAGAGGTTTTTTTGTAAATCAGTACCTGGTAAATAATAATGACTCCAAAGCAGTCTCTCTAAGAGACTGTACCGAGTCCTGCTTTATACAGACATTTTAAAGTGCCGTATACATATACTGGTATTTAGCATACTGCTGAGCTAAAAGTTAATTCTATGTAGAGATAATCTGGTATTTAACCCTGCAACAAAGAACTGCGAATAAATATAGAGAAGATTAAAGAATACAATAGAAATTGCAGAAGGATTTTACATGAGCAACATGAAATTCTGAGATGAAATTTTGCCCAGGTTCACTTAAATCATATTCTATTTCAACCCTTAGCAAGAAAAACAAAGAATCCAGACTGTCCTCTGAAATACATGATTAGTTCATACTTTTTTTTTTAGAAGTGCTGTTCCTGTCTTGGAATGGTCCAAGGCAAGATAATAAAAATAAAGAAAAAAAAAACAACAGAAGGCAATTACAAGGTAAAATCAGTCAATGCAGAGAAAACAATATAAGCAGATGAATTATTTACTGCTTACATCAATAGAAGATTTCTCTAATTAAATCAGGATAGTAAAAAATACTCATTTCATAGAGTTATCTCAAAAGTAATACAATACACTGAAAAATGAATATTACATTATACAGTTATACTTTTGTAGTAGCAGAAGGAGGTCATAATTTAAAACAAAAGTGAAAACCTATGCTTTTGGCTGTTTTCTTCACAGTACTTGAGTTTGTCTACTGTATTAGTTCTAAAGCTTTCCAAAGTATGGTTTAATAATTTTTAAAGTATGTCATACAAATTAAAAGTTAGAAAACAATCCATAGTGAGGCATAACTTCATGGGATATTTTCCTTTAATATAAGGATGGATATAGTTATTATAGTTTATTAATAAAGCAATTTATTTCAATGTTTTATTTCCCTTGAAATAACAGTATCATCTCCATATTATAAGGAATCACATAGTTTGTTGTCAAGATACTACTACAGTTTAGGCATAATAAATGACATAAAGATACAGAATATACATTATCACAATCACAATTGTTGTTGTAGGAATGTATAAGTCTTTTCATTTAAATCATTTCGTGATAAGAATTTTTTTTTTCTTTAAATTTAGCCTGAGTATTTATTATCTCAATGCTACCTCCAAATCCTACAAGGAAGCTAACTTGGAACTTAAAAAGAAGCTACAAAGTGTAAGAAATAGAGAATTACTGATTTTTGGTTTTACTAAATATTAAATAAACCCTTCAGGTCACTGAAAAATGCTCTCTCTCTCTCCCCATCATTAGCAAGCAGAAGAAAATAAAAGAAGAAATAAACAAAAGGCACAAAAATCAAATGAACAGGAAGAAAATCCGTTTGAGACAGAACCACCACAGCCAAAACAAAAAGCAGACAAGCAAGATGAATCCACTCCAAACCAAGGTAAAGACTTTCGAACTTTTGAGGAATTTATGTATATCAGACTTTCGTCTTCCTCACTGCCATGACTTCCTCCTTTGCCATAAACTTCTGAAAGATATTAATAATACTGAATTACAAGTATTAGCCTAATCTCCAGCCCATTTTTCTGTCCTTGGCTCATTTAAGAAATTCTGCAACATTATTCCACATAAGGCACCACCAAAGTAAAAAAGTCAGTAATGGAACGGTAATGAGTTGCAAGATCCCCGCTATGCAGAAATGAAGACTTAAAGCCTGATCTAAATGTCAGTGATGCCTCTTGCCTATCACAAACCAGTCAGGACCAAATCTTGCACCCTCCTATTGTATTTCATTGATCCAGGATTGCTTAGGACAACATTTGTCCTCTGTGCTGTGTTCACCTGGAAAAGCTACAGTGAGAATACAGTACAGTAGCAATCCTTAACAGAAAGCCTAACTTTTTCAGGAAGGTTTCAGTCTGTCCTGAAGGACTGAGCAGGATGTTTCCCTTCCCCTGGCACTGGTAGACTTTCTCCGCCATGCATGCATGCCATACAGCCAGTATAGGTTCAAGCCTAGCAGAGACACCAAGACTAGAAATGATTGTCTGTCAAAGAACCAAAGTGGAAGCCATGTCTGCAGACTCAAAACCTGCCCATTTAATTTTGAAACAAGTCCATCTATCTACTTGGGAAAAGCCTTCACTTTCCTCCACTGGTGCCTTGCAAAAAGAACTGGAAGGAAAATATGGTGCAAAGATCATGATTACTGCAGATTTCAGGCTGTTGGCAGGGAAGGCCCTAGACTTCCCACCACAATTCTGGACTGGACAGGCAGCTGCAGGATTTCCTTCTCAGTGAATATCTGGTTACGAGTTCATTTTTTAATTCTGTTATCCAAACATATTTCAGATAACAAGAAAGGACAGGATGGCAATGAAGGGAAGAAGGTGGGACTGCCACAAGATGCCAGCTCCTCTCAGGCATTCCAGCATCCAGGCTCTGCCCCAAATGGCCACTGTCCCCCACAAAGCAGAGGAGGAAACCTTCCGCCCCCATCCATAGCTGTGACAAGGCCACCAGGGCCCAGGGGTTATGGGATGCCGGGCTATCCACCTGGAAACCCACGCTTTCCGGGGGCGCAGCCAGGAATGCCCAGGGGCCCTCTCAACTACAGATAAGGAGCATTGAGCGCACCATGGTATGATTAAGGACACTGAGAGACAGAAGAGTGCTCCTGACCCCAAACATGCTCCTGCAAGTGCAGGAGCCTGCTGTGTTCATTATAAATCTCAATGTGCATACAAGTTACTCATGCGCTTCAGTTTTTTCAGGATAGGAGGCTTCAGAAGAAAACATTGCCTATGTCTTCTCACATTTGCAAGCATTGCAAAAATGCATTATCTATTAGGTTAATGTCAATAGGTTGCTAACTTGGGGATATTTGAGATATTTATTAGATGAATGAAAAACATTTTGTATTCAGTTGATTATTTTCTGAGAAGCATGAATGTGTGTACCTCGTGCCTTTGCCTTTTTCTTAGAAACACAGTTCACTGAAAAGATAGCTTTGTACAAAGTGTATGAGAGTCAGTTATATTGAAACTCTGCGTACAGCTTGTCTTCCGTGGGTCAAATATGCTTACCCAAAGATGTCAGACTGTACATCTGTACATGGGGGAGGAAGAAGGTTTTCAAAAGCTGGATGATTACCTCCAAAATCTTTGGGGAAGTATTAAAAAGGTATAAGGAAAGCAATGGTCTGCCTGTTGCTGTGAAGAATATTTAATTTCTATTACAGTACTACTTTTAGCTAGCAATAGTTTTATCACATTTTGAATTTAAAAAATCATAGTGGAAAAACTCTCTCCTGTGGAGGAAAACATTTTTCAGAAATAGATGTGCAATAATTTCCCCTAAATACAAACCAGGATTGTGTTATGACAGAGAGACCTCTATTGTTGAATGGGAGTCTGTTCTCTATAATTCGCATTGTACATTAATCATTGTATACTTGTACTGACCTCTGCAGAGCCCAGGGTAGAACAGGTCCTTAGTCTGATAGGTCTTCTGGAAACAGGGTAAATGTGTGAGCCCATGTGTGAGCTGATGTTATGTATTCCAACGAGACAACTTTATTTTTATGTTTTAATTTTATTTTCTTCTCCAGATTTGTACTTTGATAATTATTTTAAGACTCACAAGATTTTAACAACAAAATTAGTCAAATGACTGTCTTCTAAAAAAAAAAAAAAGGTATTTTAATTGGGGGCTTCCTGTATAATGCAGGCCCATTTTGTACATTAGAAAAAAAAATCAACTATATCTCAGCATAAAAACAGTCCATGATATCACAAACCAACTTCCACAATTAAATTGTGGACCTAATTGAAAAAGCCTTACAAAAAACCTCCCAGTATAGACTGTGCAACCCCATAAAACACAATCCCATTGGAATTTCTAGCTCAAGCAGTCTTTAAATCAATTGCCAGGACCTGAGAGGATAAACCAAGGGAAAAATCACTTTATACTTGACCTGACTCTTCTACTGCTTCCATACGTATCTGCTGTCAGCTGGAGATATTACGTCAATCAGACCTTTAGTGAACACTAGCATGGCTGTTCTGCAAGTATACATTAAATATGGATAATTAAATTAAATGTATTTCAATAACTAGAATGGATTCAAAATGTGTTGGTAATAAGGGAGAGAACAAATGAGTAAAGACTGAATCTCAAGATATGTCTGCATCTAGGGTGCAGGGAGTCTTGTATTTTAAATTAGAGAAAGTATAGCTAAGTGCAGTGCAAGTTCTTTTATCTTTATCTTTCTCAGATAAAGTTTCTAATCTACACACTTCTGATATGTGAAAAAAGTACAAAATTTTCAAGCTGTCTTTTAATTTGAAATCCTAATCTAACATAATTAAATTTTGAACTGTATATGTTTTTAGCCCAGAAACCTTTAAGAATGCTAGTAGTCTTATTGAAGTTCAGCGTGGGTTTCAGCGCTCTAGAGCTTCCATGCTTTTAAAGAAAACTTTTTCCTACAAGTTGGGACTGATCTGTTGTCGGACACTGATTTGCATAGGGGTTTTATCCCACTGTTTGTTAGCATTTCATAATAAGAAACCACTGGATATTCATTGACAAAGGAAGGCTGTTTATAGAACAAGTGAAGAACCTGATTTTAAAGATGTTTTGTGGCTTGGTGATTCATCTCTTTTTCCAGGAGTGTCAGAATAAATCGGACTTGTAACTGGTTTTGATGAAGTCTGATTCCCTGAAACATAGAGGGGATTTTCTGCTACATACACAGATCTTACTCTGGACACCTTGCTCTGTTAGGAATGATTTTTTTCTGTGGCTATTAAAGTCTTTCTCATTATCAGCAAGCCTAGTATGTAATTCTGTTGGATTGCTTTGCATCATGAATGAATAGGAGAGAAACACAGCAAGGAATCCACCAGCCGAAATGATTCTGAGGAACCTTCTGTTAGATCTGTACGCTGTATTGACTTTCAACAATAAATATGTTCTCAGAATTCACCTGTATGTGCAGTGATGAGCATGTAATAACCTACATGAATAACAACAAGACTAGAAGTTTCTCACGTCCTGTGATCAGCGTCAGACTGCTGTGACTGAAAATAAAATATTTATTCTTATTCTTTGGTACTGCCAAGTAAAGGTCTTTCATCACTGTGTTTCACAAAGCTGTACTTTCAATGCTCCCTAGCTTAGTTCTGTTTAATTGTCTGCATCTTATTCATACCATAAACTTAGCAGACAAGATGTAATACTACAACTTCCAATGTTCTATACTAAGTCCACCTTTAAGAAAACATAATGTTTATTTAGTGAAACTAATTTTGAGATTGTCACAATAATGTTGCGGGATCAGCTTTCAAATCACATTTGCTTTCTGAACAACCTTTCTCTCTCTGTCCTGTATTTTGAGACATTCAGTTCAAATGCTTTGTCCAGTTCCTGTGGTTTTTTTTGAAAAAGCACCTCAAGAAACCCATGCAGCTGATTCTCCAAGTCCTGTACCGTGCTAAACAGGGAATAAATACTCTTGAGAGCAGAAATAATACTGTTATTCAAATAACAGCAAAGGATCTTGCTTATAGAAACTGAAACTTTTTCTTTCTTCTATGTTACTAGAACTAAAAATTGGGCTAGAGATACCTCAGAGCTCTATTACCCATTTGCTTTCAGTGAAATCAGGGCATATCTTTCTCTGCACAATTTACACACTTTCTTTGTAGCATTTTTCTAGGCATTTCATGTAATTTTCTGTGTGATTAAAGTGCACTTCACTTAGACTGGATATTAGGAAGAGGTTCTTTACTGAGAGGGTGGTCGGGCACTGCAACAGGCTCCCCAGGGAGCCTGGAGATTGACTGAGTTCAAGAAGCGTCTGGATGATGCGCTCAGTCACATGGTCTGACTTGTCTGGTCCTGTGTGGAGCCAGGAGTTGGACTCAATGAGTCTTATGGGTCCCTTCCAATTCAGGAGATTCTAGGATTCTAGTATTCACTATATTGCTATACCTGTACACAGGGACCTTCAAAATACTTTAAAGTCCCTGCCAAAGATGTAATTTCTCACTGATCTGGGAAAAATATAGTTACTGTAAAATTACGATTATTGAATACATCTCCCTTCTCCTATTTATCTTTTTTCTGCTATTAAATTAAATACTTTTACTTGGTGACAAAGTTCTACCCTGGGACTCCGCAATGCTGTCAGATGAATAGGAAGCAAAAAGTTGAAAATACTCTCCAACCTTGGCTGAATTCACAGCAAATGAGAGACAGAACTTTTTATGACATATACTTTTCAAGACTAGATTTTTGGTAGCCAGGATCTGAAAATAACAACTTTAATACATGCAATGGTAAGATCCATGAAGATCTGTGGAAAGAGGTATTGTAAAGCTGATTGATAGAGGTTTAAATTCAAGGAATCATTTCATTGCCCTATGTTGTTTGAAAAAACTCAAAATGAAACACAAAATGCTCACTGGAAAATTAGATGCAGTTTTTATCTGTGCTGAATCCTTTGCATCACTTTCTAGTCCTCTGTGAAAAATCAGAAAAGGTCTTAATCTGAGGAGCACCCATGCTGAGTGGTTATAAAAAAGTACAAACTCCAGTTTTCCCTAAAGAAAAGAATAACATGAGGATCACAACAGATGCTTCTGTATAGATGTGGCCTGTTTTCCTTGCCATTTACCATACATAAACACCAGACTAGAGAAATGTTTGTGTGTAATTGCACGTTGTAACTAACACTATCTAGCTATGCTCCAAGTTCTTAGTTAGGTTGACAATGACATGCATACTTTTCTGCGTATTCCCTGTTTTCTCCATCCATTTCAGACCAACTAATATCTATAATGCATTCATGAGACCAGCTATCACTCGGTAACCAGGAAGCAGCATTCACCATTGAAGTCTGTGCTTTCATTCCAGATGTGGGATCTAACTGTAGCAAAGTTTGAAGAGACAAAACACATAAGGACCTACTGCCTACCCTGTAAGTGTGAGGGAAAGGATGTAGTTGTCATTCCCCTGGCACGGGGAAGCTGTGGTAGTCCGAGGACAGACACTGCTTACACCCCTTTGGTGCATCAGCTAACACGGGGAGAAAGATTTTTACTTTTTATTGCTCCACTTCGTGGATGGAAATAAAGGTGTTTCTAGGGCATTGTGTCAGAGAAAACTCTAGGCAGAAGGGTGTGATGCTCTGGGTCAGGAGATCATGGGGGTCATATCACCATCAGGCTTCTTTCAGAGGGGCATAATGCAGAAGGCTTTGGAAGCCACAGCTGGAGACCCAGAGAGGTTCCTCTGACAGTTCAGTGATGCTGCCCTGCAGTGCTGGGACTGGAGACCCAGCTCCCTGGGCCACAGCTGTGTGCAGGTGAGCTCTGTACCAGGAGGCTGATTGACGCAGTGGTGCTACAGCTGTGAACAGGGCAAGGAGACTGGGTCAGAGTCACTATGATGTCATAGCAATGGTTTGTGAGGTTCAAATGCCAGCAAGGTTGCTTATCAGATATTTATGGAAATATTACTCTGGGTCATAGAATCATAGAATCATAGAATGGTCTGGGTTGGAAGGGACCCCATAGATCATAGAGCTCCGACCCCCCTGCCACAGGCAGGACCAGGCCTGGATCTACACAAGGTTGCCCAGGGCCCCATCCAACCTGGCCTTG
>VZTU01003691.1:0-89301 GCA_013400835.1 Zapornia atra | reverse complement strand
TTCTGTGATTCTATGATTCATAAAGGCCTATCTAGCAAAATAGCAAACATGTTCACAGAATATCCACATGCCTCCTCCATACAAAAGGTGATTGAGCCATGAAGTACCAAAGGAATGAAAGAGCAATGTACAAATTTACCAAACACAAATTCTAAGAGCACTAGTGAAGGAGACAAACAAGAGTAATTTACACCACCTGGTAAAGTTGCAGATCTAGGTCATTATCAGAAAAAAATTTTCATAAAAGTATGATGAAATAAAATAATATTAGTGGTTGGATACTCATTATAAGATACTTACCTAAGTGAACGATACAAGTGATCTACAGAACCCAGAAGCAGTTAATTTTCAAAGAAATCACAAAAAGGGCATATCAAATTATTGCCTTTCAGACCTATTAACATTTTTAAATGCTTGATCATAGAATCATAGAATGGTCTGGGTTGGAAGGGACCCCAAGGATCATAGAGCTCCAACCCCCCTGCTACAGGCAGGGCCACCAACCTCCAGGCCTGGAGCTACACAAGGTTGCCCAGGGCCCCATCCAACCTGGCCTTGAACACTCCAGGGATGGGGCATCCACCTCCTCTCTGGGCAGCCTGTTCCAGTGCCTCACCACTCTCTCTGCAAAAAACTTCTCCCTAATATCTAATCTAAACTTTCCTTCCTTTAGCTTTAATCCATTCCCCCTTGTTCTGCCATTATCTACCCTTCTAAAAAGTTGATTCCCCTCCTGCTTATAAGCTCCCTTCAGGAACTGGAAGGCTGCAATGAGATTCCCCTGCAGCCTTCTCTTCTCCAGGCTGAACAAGCCCAGCTCCCTCAGCCTCTCTTTGTAGGGCAGGTGCTCCAGCCCTCTAATCATCTTTGTGGCTCCTCTGACCCCTCTCCAACAGTTCCACATCTTTCTTGTATTGGGGGCCCCAGCTCTGGACACAGGACTCCAGATGGGGCCTCACGAGGGCAGAGTAGAGAGGGACAATCACCTCCCTGTCCCTGCTGCCACCCCTCTGCTGATGGAGCCCAGGATCCCATTGGCCTTGCGAGCTGCAAGAGCCACTGCTGGCTCATGTGAAGTTTCTCATCCACCACAATCCCCAGGTCCTTCTCAGCAGGGCTGCTCTCCAGGAGCTCTTCTCCCATTCTGTATCTATGTCTGGGATTCTTCCGGCCCAAGTGCAGCCCCTGACACTTGGCAGTGTTGAACCTCATTAGGTTCCCCCGGGCCCATCTTTCCAGCCTGGCAAGATCCCTCTGGATGGCTTCCTTTCCCTCTGTTGTGTCAACAGAATGATGTTATGTGTAGAAGTGCAAGAATTGAGTTTTTCAAATTGTAGTGATGAAAATACAATGAGAACAGATACCTTTCTGCTATTGTGTTGGAAAACATCCAGTGCAAGGTGATGCTGGAGGGATAATTACTGTTCCTCCAGGCATCTGACCACATCATATCTACCAGCCAGCCTTTCTTTCAAGTGCCAGAGAAAATTCTGTTTGTATTCAAATCTGAAAGTTCTGAGAAGAACCCAGATCACTTTGTAGGTGAGTTAACTTCTGCTTAAGCCATTTGGTTAATAATTTCAGCGCTTCTCCGCTCACCTGACAGGTAAAGGAAAAGAAATTCCTGCTGCAGTTCTGTTGTTAGTTCAAACAACAAAGCCTTAATGCTTGACCAGGTATTGACACAGCACTGATGCTGAAATTCTAACAGCAGAGACACTCTGATTGGATAACTTAATCAAATGCTTAAAAGCACTTTTAAAGCTGCCAATAAAGCAAGATGTAGCAATAAAATAGATAGACCAGTCTATCCTGATTAATCACAAATTTTTAATTTTTTTTACTGTGGAATTGAAATGAAAGAAGAAAATAGACTTCACAGCTACAGCAGTAATTGTGCACAGCAGTCATAAAACAGATTATAAGGTTATGGATAATTTGAGAATAATGTGAAATTAATTCAGAAGTTATGCTAGGCTTGTTTTTTCTGTTTCAGATCAGACTATTTCAAGAAGCTTCATACCAGATCCTGAGAACAGAGATATGCATGTTATTAATATAAAATTAATTCTCTACTCAATAGAATAAAGGGCAGCAATGATATTGCGTATTTTTTTCCTTTTACCTTAATTGTACAAAATACCTAACAATTTGTCTAATGTTTAAACAAAAGGCTAATAAAAAGATGAATCCTACAAAAATTGATATGATTGGTATGAACATCTGCTGGGTTCTATGTGGCTGCTTACTTTTACTGACACTTCCCACTATAGTTACTCAAAAACTGACCCATTAATTATTTAGGTTAAGATTATCACCATTTTGCCTACATTTATTTTCTTCCTTTTGTGTTTATTTACATAGATTACAAAGTGGAAGTGATAACCCTGGCTTCCAGTGACTTTACTGAGCCTACCATTTAGTTCCAAGATTTTCAAATGTTGGAGGGGTCATCATTGGAATTTATTAATTTTGAAATTAGCTTTTTATTCTCAAATTAATTACAATTAAAATTGTATCAACCTGCTAAAAGTTGTATAAGGAGTTCCTCCTCTCTGACTTTGTGACAGGTAGATTAGATGCACTGGACAGCCCCTACAGCTCTCAATTCTGATTCGTTTCAATAGCATCAGAAGAACTCTTCTTGTTGTGGTTTAATCTGGCAGGCAGCTAAAATGATCACACAGCCATTGACTCCCCCTTCCCCTCATCCTGTGGGATGGGGAAGAGAATAAGTAACAACAACAATAATAATAGAATATACAACACAAGTGTCGCCACACCACAATTGCTCACCACACACCGACAAATACGAAGCTAGTTCCTGAACTGCAGCACCCCCTGGCCCACTATCCCCAGGTATATCATGAGAATTGTGTCATTCAGTATGGAATATCCCTTTGGCCAGTTAGGGTCAGCTGCCCTGGCTGTGTCCCCTTCGAGCCTTGTGCATCCCCACCTCCTCATTGGCAGGGCAGTATGAGAAGCTGAAAAGTCTTTGACTGCTTAACAACAGCTAAAAGATCCATCAACATTGCTCTTATCCTAAATCCAAAACACAGGAAGGAAGGAAATTAATTCTATCCCAGCCAAATCCAGGACACTGGGAAATACACTCTCGGAAAACATTATTTCTTTGTCCTCCATTTGGACCCCTCAAGCCTTTCAGTTTCAGCACAAAATAATCCAAACTGAACAGAACAACTTCTGAAAACCAAACAGACATGTAACACAAATCAAACCAAACCTGCTGTTACCTTTCTTTTTTGTTTCCAACCATTAACCTTCTCTCTTTCCAATTAAGCCTAAAGCATCATCCTTGGTGAAAGAAAAAATGTTTGATCCCACCAACTTCACTATTTCAATTCAGTTGAAGACCACTGGCTTTTCATTTCTTTCCCCCATGAACATCCGTGTCAGTGATCAGCAAAGTTAGCAAACACTAGAATGTGAGCAGAGGCACAATGTTCTGTACAGCTCAGAAAATACACTTCATCCCACACTCGTGTTGCAATCACTTGCCTGTACCATCAGGTAGAACAAATTTGACTTCCATAGATGAACAAAGAAAAGAAAGGCTGATATCATCAGCATATAATTTCCACATGTCAACAGAAACAGAATTGTAACTCACATCTTTCCATGGGAAGCCAATGTACTAACCATTTAAGGAGCTGTGCGAATACCTGAAAAGTAGATTTTCCATAGAAAATCCAGGGGAGAGGAGAAGATAAATAAATATCTATTCCCTTTCTTCACAGGTCTCCCACATGCTAGGTAAGTACCTCAACTACTCCCTATGGGATAGCTACGGTTCTTTCCTTTCTGTGGATTTTATTATGTTGTTTTATCCTGGGCTCCATCAGCAGAGGGGTGGCAGCAGGGACAGGGAGGGGATTGTCCCTCTCTACTCTGCCCTCGTGAGGCCCCATCTGGAGTCCTGTGTCCAGAGCTGGGGCCCCCAATACAAGAGAGATGTGGAACTGTTGGAGAGGGTTCAGAGGAGCCACGAGGATGATCAGAGGGCTGGAGCACCTGCCCTACAAAGAAAGGCTGAGGGAGCTGGGCTGGTTCAGCCTGGAGAAGAGAAGGCTGCGGGGGGACCTCATTGCAGCCTGCCAGTCCCTGAAGGGAGCTTATAAGCAGGAGGGGATTCAACTTTTTAAAAGGGTAGATAATGGCAGGACAAGGGGGAATGGACTAAAGCTAAAAGAGGGAAGGTTTAGATTAGATATTAGGGGGAAGTTTTTTACAGAAAGAGTGGTGAGGGGCTGGAACAGGCTGCCCAGAGAAGTAGTGGATGCCCCGTCCCTGGAAGTGTTCAAGGCCAGGTTGGATGGGGCCCTGGGCAACCTTGTGTAGATCCAGGCCTGGAGGTTGGTGGCCCTGCCTGTGGCAGGGGGGTTGGAGCTCTATGATCCATGGGGTCCCTTCCAACCCAGACCATTCTATGATTCTGTGATTATGTATGTACATTTAGGAGTTAAGTGAAGTGATGCAATAAATGCAATAAATCTTCATGCCAGTGATCTGCTTCTCTAGTTGCAAAATCATTCAAAAATCTATCCAGAAATGAAATAAATTCAGCTAGAAGTACACTAATTTTTTGATCCATTTTATCAGTACCCCATCTAATATATTTTTTTTAATGGCAAGGTATTTAAAATTGGTTTGCATTTACACTCTGTTATCAAGTCTAACTGGATATTTATTTATATTCCTTTGCAGATAAAGAAACTGAGGCAAAAGGTTTACCTATCCAAGTTACATGTAAGAACTGAGAGTTATTAACATGACCCTTACATACCAGCATGTCATTCCTACAGACATTCACCTCACAAAATGTACTCTTGAATAAGAAATGTATTTGAGACACTATATGACTTTCCTCTTTAACAACAAATATAACATGCCCTTTCTGCATCATGCATGAAGTACACCTGTCATTTTATTCAAATTAGCACATCATCATTCAAACTGGATTAATCCATCTGTCACTAAAATTTAGAGGTATATTATCAACAACATGTATATGGAGTAACGTATGCAAATTCATGCACATCAGAATGATCCAATGCCCATAAGAATATTAAAATATTAAGAATTATAGTCAATGTGGCAGTCTTATGTACCTAATGTTCCACAGACTTCCCAGACTTTTTGCTCAAAGCTTGAGAAGTGGGAAAGACGATGCATTTCCCAGAGCAGCCCAACAAATGGGGGGGGGGGGGGAAGGAAAAAAAGTTAAAAAAAAAAAAAATCACAAATAGTTTTTTTCCCAGCATGAATTGTAACTGCCATTCCCACATCCAAAACTTGTTAAATCAGGTAATTAATACGAAGGATAGCAATATGTATTGTGGCAGGTACAAAAACATCTGTTTTAAGAGACCAAGTTCTAGCAGTAGGTGGGTTTGTTCAAACACTTAAAACTTATATTTGGCAACCACCAAAGCACAGGAAGAACCACCCTAAACTTTTAAATATAAAAAGTATGTACTCATAGTTATTTTTACACCTTTACATATCAGAACATGCATAAAATATATTTTAATCATTCAACTTATCATTCCATTCTGAAAAAACAGCAAACATTTTTTGCAGGTGCTGCACAGAGACCACATCTTTTTAACAGCTGTGTGCTTTATTTAAGCCCAGGAGGCAGAGGAAAGCAGGTAAAAAACCCACACTCTACATTTACAGCATACATTCAAAGATGTCTGTCTTCTACTCAGAGAAACGTATCTCTCTGTACTGGTTTTGTTATCCAGATGGAGAACTTTGGTGTGAATAAATGGCGGGATGCACTAGGGGAATGTGACATTTTCCAAATGCATATAAATAGCTACACAGGAAAGATGAGCTTCCCCCCACCCCCCCCAGGGAAGAAGTAAATATATGAGATCATTGATAAATATTTTGGCCCTGACCTCTTTCTAGCAGAAAGTAATAGAATTAAGCCAGGCTTATAACGGGTGACCTAAACTAAGTAGTAATGTCCAAAGCATGCTTTGCTTTTTCTGTTTCAGATGGTATTATCTGGTTGCCTCTGACAACCAGATACGCATCCCGGCTGCCAAAACACATGCATCTAGCATCATTTCAGATGCTGTAGATGAGATCTACCTCCTGCTCCCTCCCCAGAGGAAATCAGCATTGTCTATGTCCTGTGTTGTATTTCCCAGCCCTCTGCAGGTAACCTGGGCAACAAAATCATTTAACAAGGTACTAGCCCTGAGGCTTAAGCAAGTGACTCCTACCCTGGATGGGTGACTTGTGGAAAAAAGCCCATGCTGCCAGGAGCTACTCCTTGTATCTAACTGCCAAATGGGAAGCCACAGCTGGCAGAGCGGAGGGACCAGCCTGACCCCAGCCTTGAGGTGTTCGAGGAAGTGCAGCTCGATGGAAAGGCTACTACTTCTGCCACTCTGTTCCACCATAGCTTATTTTGTAATTGGTCACATGAAATAATACATTTGGTTTAAAATTTAGTTTTTAAAGGACTAAATAATTTTTTTCATTTAAAATTACTGAAAAGAACAGCCTAGGAAACTTGCTCAAATTGCATAGCCAAAGATGTCTGACACAGTGTCCAAGAAATAACCCTCTGCCAGCTCTAATCCTCATTTGAATTAATATTGGCATAAATCTCTCCACATTTTTGTGGGGTTATTCAGCGTTTTGAAATTAGTTTGTTTCAAATTTCAGTAAAATATGAGTTGGTGAATAAGTGCAGGACTAGCTATTTCTTATTCAATGTCTTAGTCACCAACTGCTGAGGTTTTGAGTTTTAAACTTTAGCACATCAGTATGACATGGCTTCTGGTTCCCTGCTGAAGTATATTCCCTGCTTCTCAGAAAATCATTAGATGCCATTGTAGCTCACTCTATTATTGCCGGATTTTGCTGTCAACTGGGTAGAAAAAAAAAGAAATGAAAAAGCTCAGAGCCACCTTTTTTTCCCCTCTAATTTCCATCAGTTTATCCCTGGTACCAAATACTTCTGAATGAATCAGACGTCTGCAGAGCAGGTACATTTTCCAAATTTAAGCCCAAGTTTTAATATATGTAATGAAATGCATAACTGCTGCTCTGTTGCAATAAACACTTAATGGACAGTTACTTTCTAAGGATCCTGTTGTTAGGGATGATTACAATGTAGGGATTAAATTATAAACTGCATGGACTGGCAGACTAGACTCAGGTTTTGAAAATGTTTTAATAGACCCTCAGCAGGTCCATGTCTTACAATGAAGGACAAATTCAGATAAAAAACAGGCATAAGAGACACAGCAGCATGGTTTTATATATATATACACACTGGCTATCTAGCCTGTTGCCTGTTATGCTACACACTGCAAAAATCAAATAAAGCCACAGTGCTGACCCCAAGCCCCAGCAGGTTTGTGGCACAGCCTTCAAGTCCTCTAATGCTGATTCATTGTGAAAGTGCTCCATTTTCTGCCTGGATGGACCCTTAGACAGAGAGTGAGGGATAAGATCACATTGGCCTACCTTATGCTAGACTGTATTTTACTCTAAAAGTAATCCCAGTGAAATCAGGGCAATATGCATGAAATTAAGAGCGTCAGCAATGATAGATGGAAACTTGACAAGAAGAGAAGGCATCAGCAGTACAGCAGAGATGTCCACAGCATGCTAGTCCAAATGGCAGAATCTAGTCCACCATACAGGTCCTTTGTAAAATTTTGAAAGTTGCTGGTATTTTATTATCAAGTCATGAAAAGGTTTTACTATCTCTCCTAGATGTATAGTCGACTCATGAAACAAAAATACCCAACAAACAACAAAAACAAACTTTAGGGATATGCAGGGAAAAAATTTCAAGACAACAGTTAAAAGCAAGGCCTCAGTTCTTACTTACACTAAGACTAGAATTGAAATTAAATAGTTTAAACTTGTAAAACTGTCTCTGAGTACACAAATAAAAATGTCTGATGCATGGATTTTAGCAGCACTGAGAATTATGGTTTTGGCATGTAAGGAAGGGAAAGGAGATAATTTTGGAAAAGGGATGAAGGGTAGCCATGCACATCAAAGACTGTATGACCTGTGATTAAAAGAAGCTTTAAAGCTAGCAGACAAATGTGACTGGTTAGCGTAATCACAGATCAAACTTTTCTTACACCTGCACTTCTATAAAGACTTTCCACAGTGTAGCAATGTCATCTTAAACCTCATGTTTCATGTCCTGAGCTGTAAAGCCCTAAGAAGAGCTTTAATGATGAGCAGTCATTCAAAAGAAAGAATAAAATACATATTTTACAGCCTCCATAAAGTCATTGTGCTACAGTTTTTCTCACTACAAACTGGAAAATTTAAGTATCAAACAAAATATACCAAAAGTCAGATGAAAGGTGCCTGCTCAGACTGGTAGCTGAAGAGCACATCAATATTAGAAGTTCTTTAAAAAGGAAGAAATTGGTATTTATACTACATGATAAATCGCATACTCTGTCGCAAATACAAACTTTCCTGTTTATCTATCATCTCCTCTCTCCTGACACACTGTGTTTTTCCAGACAATTCAGTTCCATGAAGCAAGAAATCACCTGCATTATACATGTGGATGCAAGGACTTCCTTCTATTTCTCCCAACTACCATAGAGAGGCTCCAGCCCACAGTCTGTATAGCACACACCTAACTATGAAGCTACAGACATCAATCACTCAACTGCTCTAGATGAGCAGGTAAGCCAGGCTGATGGATTGGGCCTATTCTTCTATTCCACAAGACTATAGCGACTTCTTCCCACAATGAGGAGTTATTCTGTTACTTTCTAATGTTGTTTTTAATGGCACTCGGTGAATATTCATTGGAAGGGCCTTTAAAAAAACAACAAACAAAACAACAACCCCAAAAAAACCACATCAGCTACACACTTTTTAATCCAACACAGGGAGTTAGCATGGTTTTGTTAATTCTACATTTTTCTATGCACAATTGATCATCTGGATCTTACATCTGATTTTGTAGCATCAGTGTGAAATAGAGGCAATGGCTAATGATGTCATTAGGTAATTGAATCTCTCTGGAGCAAACAGTCATTGCAGTCTGCAAAGTATACAGCCTAAATAGGGCCCTAAGCAGTATAAGAAATTTGAAGGGTCTTTTTATTCTCTGCTGTGCATGAAATTTATCTGGCTCTGAAAACGGACTCTAAACTGGGAAGAAACAGAATGCATACCTAAAGAATCAGAGAAGACCAGTTACAAACAGATGCACTGCTCACATAGGCTGACAGAGCCCCCTTGAAGTCAAGAGAATTTAGCTGTTACATGATATGTCCCCAGTATTTAGCCAAATGATTCTCTCAACAGACTGTCAGAGGAACTGGGCACAAGACTATCCTCTGCAGTGCCTGTGGTTTGATCCCCTTCTGGCTCATCAGCCTGCCAAAACTTCAGATAAGAGATTTTGGAGACCTCAGAAGTATTTTCTCCTCCTTTGTACAGCAGCAAATGCCTGCTATTTGCAGCCAGAATTCACTCATTTCCATTTCATGCCACACCATTATTCATAAATCACTTTCCACAAACAGCATATGGTATGGTGTATGGACAGTGTTTTTCTATTATGTCTTTAAATCTCATTATAAGAGTGACTGGTGATAAAAATTATAGAAGTGAGAGGAGTAAGCTCTGTTTGTGATTGTCTTGGTACTTTAAGACAAAAATTAAAAATATAATTCTAAAGAACCTGGTGAAGTTATTTTACCAAGGGCAGTAAAAGTCTCAAAGTTCCTCTCCTTTTATGCCCTTGGGTAAATTCAGTACTTGGAAATTACATGTTTGAATATTATTTTTTTTAATAATTTCCTTTCAGTGTGTGGTATCATTATCTTTAACAAGAAGCCCTGCTAGAGTTTTCCTTCTTTTTCCTTCTGCTTCTAAAATTACATTTTTTTTTCCCAATAAAGTCCTTTCCTTTCCTTTCAACAGTATTCTCCCTCTGTCAACTGCATTTTCATCCAATGGAAATGTTGAAAATCAAGTTTAGATTAGAGACCCTTGACAGCAGGAAAAAATATCCATCATTGGAACCCTGGCAATGGCAGAAGATAGTAAAACTTGATTCAGCCGTTCTTATTCTCTTCAAATTCTATAAGTTAGGCTGAAGCATGACATGAATTAAAGTGGAACAATTAAATCCTCCTATTTAAATCCCCAAAGAACAGGCACTAGCTCTATTGCAGTAACATCTGTAGATTGATAGTACAATAATATTTCCTACCAAACCCCTCCCAACTCTTAGTATTGCAAGGAACAATGGTTTGCCAGCTCACTAGACATGTAATGCCATTTCACTGCTGGCTGATGTTCAGTCATTTAGCATAGGGAGTTGAACAGACCTATTGCAAGTCTCAAACCTGCCATATATCTTGTATCTCTTCAGCTGTGCAATTTTATCCATCAGCTCAAATTTAAAACCTGCAGACTGTTTTCAGTACAACAGTCAAGAAGCTAGAGACAAAACACAAAAACTTCTATTCAACACTGCTACTGTTTTACAAGATCTAGTAGGGCTAAAGCTCTGCTTAGAAGAGGTCTGTCAATTTGCAAAATACATTGTTTAGAGATGGTGGAAGAACAACAACAGAACTGGCAGTAGTACTACAAAGCAGTACTTACTACTTCTGCTTAGCTGCACTTCAGAGCACCCGCAGAAGCCAGGAGGAGCAGCACTCCAGCTGACTCATGATCCCCTCCATGCACACTTAGCATGGTTTTGAAAAACATAGGACATTTACTAAATCACCAGTGTTTAGAATCCTACCATTCTGGCTACACTTTATGCAAACACTGTATACTTACAGTATCCTATGTCAATAGGAGGTTAATCTCTACTGAGAAACACACATTTAGCTGTGTGCAGGCATACACAACTACAGAATACGTAATCCAAGTGCTAAATTACATTGCATACTGAAGAGGGAGACTAATTGTTCCTGTACACCTGTTACATATTGCAAGAAGTTTTAATTCTGTGCTAGAGAAAAAGATAAAAGGAAAAAAAATGAACTCGCAGCAGCGCCACGGAAAATACCCAGCGAAAAAATAATATTCAAAAAAATTGATTGCAGTGCTTCAGGTGCAGTGAAATTAGCTCTAACAGAAGGCAACACTCAAAAAATCATCTCAGGACATTTTTGGTGTCTTTGCTACTCTGTAACAGATAAATAAAACTTAAAAATTTATCAGAAAGGAGCAAAGAGGAGGGAGAGGGGAAGAGGAGTCCTTCAAAAAGACCGCTCCGTGGCTCTTTAGCACAAGGATGTATCCCCTACCTATCCTCTTGCAGCCACAGGTGCTGAAGGCTCATCTTTCTGCTCCCTTTTGTACACTACAGGAAAGAGGATGTATCTTAATCTCCATTAGAAATTCTCATCTCTCTCCTTCTGCAAATGAAATGGGGTGCTTTCATGGAAGCCCCCCGCAACTGCAACAGTAAAGACAGGAGATGTGAGACAGCAGGCAGGACCTGGGCAGATGAAAATTTGGTGCTAGGAACATAGCAAGATCTATTACTTACTGGCAACTTTCCCCTTGCAGCTAATGTTTATTTTTAGTCTGTATTGAGACTGAGAAAAAAAGGACATTTGATATCTTAAATACTAAATATCACCAACAGGCAGAAAGATGCATACTGGCTGAAAATTAGTCACTAGGCTGCTTAACTGATAGGTACTGCTTGCTCTTGGTCTGCATACTTATGGAAAAATAGGCAGCCAGGTACAAAAAAAAAAAAAAAAAGTCCTCCTTGTCCTCTATCCCCATTTCTTTTTCATGTTTCTCACAGGTTTTTCATGGCCATTTCTAAGTGGAAGGTAAACTAAGTAATGTTTGAGTTTGTGAAATTTACTTGGAAATCAGGCAAGATAAGTTTGACCCACTTCAGTCACTGCTGTTGAGCTATTAGTTCAGAGCAGACAAGCACAAGAGCAAAGGATATTTACTTAAAATTAAGTAATCACATTACAGTTTTCTCCTTCTGGTAACAAAGGCTGCGTACAGCTGGGTAGGCCAATAACCATTTAATGGAAATATAAACATAAAAATGAGTGTTCTATTCATTTCTGAGAAACAGTATCCAACAAGCTGCCACTGAGAATACTTTTCCACCAAGAAATACCCACCTCCTTTCTGACATGAAGATCACATGCCCTTTGCTTACAGCTGGAGCCAGCTTTCATTCCAGCCACATCATGCATCTAGCTCCAATATAGGACTTCTCTCCCCGAGGAAAGTGCTCATGCAGTCAATGTGCATTTTCCCTCATCACCACTTCCCAGGTGCCCTGCATGGAGACACAAGCCCCTTTGCTAGTCTGGGTCAGGAAAGTAAAGCCATTCTGGTCAGAATCTCAGTGTCAGGGAACTCGACACATGGCATTTCTATGAATAATTTGGTTCCCAGCAATTTGAAGGATGCTCAAAATTTTAACAGTGAACTAACATGCAAATGCTGGCAAGCAGATTGGTGAACCAAGTGTGCAGCCTTGGCTCAATCCCAAATGGTGGTGGGCAGGGTGTTTAAGGCTCCTCAGCTCTCAAAACCACCTGCGCCTTACTGATACCGAACTCAGACCTCTGTGTAGGCACTGCATACGGTCCCCTCCATCAGGCTGCTCTTCTCCATCAGAGAAAAGACAATGAAACCACAGGTTAATAAGTTGGGATTCATTTAATGTTTCTGTAGTAGCCCCAATATATGAGAAAAACCTCTTGAAATAGTTCCCTCCCTGTTCAGCGAGCACTCAGGGTGACAGCCCAGAAGGATTATGCTCAATTACGTTAGGTCTTTGTTATCCAGCAAATGGAAAGGATGGAAATTAAAGCTGCACTCCAATTAGATATAAAAGTAATTCAGCTTTATTAAATTATTGTAGACCACACAGTTCTTGTGAAGCTACTTCTGAAGAGTGTGTCTTACTAAATCTCTTAAAATATATTGACTTTGCCAGCCTTAGCCCACATGGCAGCTCTTCCATTCAGTAACCAAACTGTTTCATGTAGAGATTAACCCAGTGATCCGACACTTGAAAGGGAATGCTGCAGGACTTCATTCATATTCTAGCACTGGCACTCTGTTGGGAAAGGCTAATTAGTCCACAGTAATGGCAAAGTGATGAAACCTGAAACCTGAAGGAAATGCTGAAAGATAGCTCTGCTCAGGTGCTTCAACCAAAACAGTGCATTTGCTATACAGGCTATAAATGTTTGTTACCCTATAGGATCTACCAAATGATGGGAAATTGTTTACTAAATCATTAGCTGAATATTACATTCAGAAGCAGTTGCTAAATGTGCAGCTTTTGGCATGTTGTTTGCAATATAGTGTTGATCTTTGTGTAAGACGCAACAGTCTGCAACAGCTAGCAAGGATCTTTTATGGTAAATGAAAGTGAGGAAGAAATTTTTCTTTATCCTTGAAAGTCAAACAATTCTTTTAAAAAAAACCCCTAAACTGCAAAAGCCATTTAAGTGAATAGAGTTCTCATTCAAGCTTCTATTTTTGATTTACAACTTTACAAAGAAGTATGCAAGTTCTGACTGAACATAATTGTAAATTTGCTCTTTGAACTCATGTACCAGTCAATAACTGTTGGAAGTATTATTTAAATACTGTTTGTGAAATTCAATTTAAAATATATGCACACATGTTTAAAATCACAGATTTGGGCCACAAACTTGGAGAGAATTACCAAGGTATCTAATTTTGCACAAATCAGTAATTGAGCAAATGAAAATTTCTATCTGAAAAGTTAATTATTCTAAGTTTGGGGACCTAAAGCAACACAAAATGTCTAGCTTGTTAATCTTAATACTCTAGAAAATTGCTTCTGACTGCTTTTATTTGCCTTTTTTTTTTTTTTTTGTCCTTGATAGCAATTTAAAGACTTAAATAATCTTTACTAATATTATGTCAGGGCTTGAACAGGACTCTCAGTGTTGAAATAAGAGCTTTTAGTTTTCTACCCTGCCAACCAGAACAGATTGCAGTTCAGGTTTTCTACATGCCACATTCCCCCTTGCTAGCATTGAGCAGAGAATTAGGCCCCAAAGTCATATGCAGACTGTCTGCTTTAGACAACCAGTTTATGTGCAGTTCAGACCATTGCCAGGGAACCCAAAATATGGGAAAGAGAGGTTTCTCCAGGATACAGTTTGGAGTTCCAGGAGCCAGATATTTTGAGCAAGACAGTGAGAGAACCCCTGGGTGAGAAATACTCAAGTGACATGGGCACTCACTAGGACAGGTTTTATTAAACCGCCTTTCTCCTAGTCAGACTCCTAACTGCCTACAGTAGCAACAAATTTGAGGAGGCTAGAGCCCATGCTCAGGAGTTCAAAGGGCATCTGTCATGAAGAGAGTCTCCAATCTGATCTGTGGACAGGCAGGAAAATACTTTCAGATGTTTTCCTGCATTGAAAAAGACCATTTGCAGTGTTGTTCTGCAGCAGCTAGACACACATTTGAGTATAATTCACCAGAATTAACCAATACTGTGTTTCTCTAAAATTATCCACAGGAGAACCAGGACAAACATGTTTACACCCCTGACTTCTTGTCAAGAGCTGCTGCAAGTAACTATGTCAGAACCTGTGCCACAAAGCCAACTTGCAGGAGGCACCTTGGTAGGAAACTGGGGTTTAAAATTCCTGTTAAATTACATCTAACTTTCTGATAAGTGGTAAATATTTGTCAGAGAAACAGGATACCTAACACTCACATCACCTCTCTTCCCTCTCTCAAATTTGCTCCCCTTAAAACTCAGGAGAGTTTTAAAATCTTCAAGTTCAGTCTGAAAATTAAATTCTCCATAAAACTCAGAAGATGAGAATGAATGTCACTGAAGCCAGAGAGATGTTTGCCAAATCAGTGATTTTCACAAACCAGTGCATGCAGCTTGTCCAGTGGCACATACTGTTGTTGTCTTTACTTGAGCAGAAATCATCTGTCTGAAAGAACAGTAACAAGCCAGCTTTCTGTGAATAATTTCAATTTAGACATTCTTCCTTTCACCAGGTCAGACTGCAGAGCTTTTTCGAACTCATTCTTGCATTTGAAAAACTAGTACAAATGATTAGAGGCAGCAGTTAAGTATTGGGCTGGAAGAACTGCATAGGGCCCCAACATACAAAGGGGATGATGAGGTGAGAAGCAGCAATGTGAAATGGGAATTGGTATTCCAGGAACCAAAGTAAATAGCACTTGGGAAATGACACTGTGTACTTGCTCTAAGACTGACAAGATTTGACTTTACACCGGAAAATAATTAAGATTATTGCATTCTTCTAGTTGATTAAAGAGAGACTAGGAGCTTTAAAAAAGAGCTCGTCAAAATACTGTCCTCTGCAGAATGCCTCAGATCATAACGGGCCAAGTTCATAAAATTAGGGAATAATAAATAAATAAATGCTTCAATAAATAGATAATTGCCTCATTGCTGTTCTGAGACAGTGCATGTAGACCTCAGCACACTGTCTTTAAAACAACATTTAAATGAACCCCTGAAAAGAGACAAATACTATTTATCTCTTCTCCAAAGAAGGAAATTGAAGTAATGAGATTAAAATCTTCTTCCAAAGCTACAGTTCAAGTCATTTGCAAATAGGATTAGATCTCAAGATCCTAGACCAGTCTCCTGCCCACTAGAATATATGAATTCTTTATTAAGCTTTGGGGAATAGTGTTTTAAATTTATTTTTTTTTAAATCACTTCAGTTTGACTAAATCTGTGTATTAGAATGTAAATGTAGTAGTAAGAACAATCTATACACTTACTGATTAGGAGAGGATTATATGTTGATAAAAAAATCCGATTAGATGGCTGCATGCACTGTGGGCTCAAGAAATGTTTCATGAAAATGAGGGTGCAGGGACAGGTGCACAGATAAATCTGCAGAGCATCAAATGCAACATTTGGCTTCACTGGCGCAGGCTGTGATTCTGTGGGCAACCTTAAACCAGTACAAAGATGGTTTTTCCCTTCCAGTTGTTCTTGATTTGTAGTTCTGATTCACTATAATCCAAAAATTAATATTAGTTACAGGGAAAAAATTAGAGGAAGGGAGAGATGCTTATCAGGGTATTCTGAGGCTTAATTAATATTTGCAAAGCTCTCTGAGCTTCTCTGATGAAAGCAGCCATAGAGGGCAAACTGGCTTTATTATTATTATTAATTAGTTTTCCATTGAATTCATTGTGTCAATATATGAATCATTGAACCCACATGCTCCATCAGTTGTTGTACTGTGCTCTTTACAAGTGCTCTTTACAAGCTGCATTGTGGTGATTGAGAATACAGGAGGAAATAAAACAGAGGATAAATAAGTCTACTTACAAGTTATAGACACAAGTTTGAAACCAACATTTTATCCACTGATCTGGAAAAACTTGTTGCCATAGTAATGATTACATCCTATTGTACTGAGATACTGACATAACTGTCCCTATAAACACTGAGCTTCTCTATGTATTGACAATAGCCTACAGAGGGGAAAAAAAAAAATCTTTCTTTTGGAGGTTTACTGATGTTTTTACTCTCTGGCCTCACCCTGAAACTCTCCCATGGTCAAGCATGATGAGAGGCTGCATTTGTGCAGCAGTAGCTCTGGTCAGAGGAACCCCAAACGCAGCACTGCAGGCAGCGTGGCCCAGCAGTCCTTCACACCCCTCAGCCCATCTACGGTACAAACACAAATGGCTTATTATCCTTGTCTGAAAAGTGGGTATCTGCTTACCTTCATACAGGGATCTATGGAAGAAATACCAAGTCTGACTACTAATCACCATCTAAACCCACACGAATATAATGCATGTGTGAGAAAAAGATCCATAGCTAGAATTCCTCTGCAATTCAGTTATCTTTGACTTCATATTTCAATGTTAGGGTTACTTGTTTGGGTGCCTACGTACCTCATTTTTAACACTTCTCCACACCCCCCTTTTTTAATTTAAAGGCAGAAACTTTCATATAAAAGATTAATTTAAAATTTTTCTCAGACATTATTACTCTCTTCCATTTAAAACATAAACCAACCTCACCAGATCTAAGCTCATTTTGAAATCTATGGGAAATAAATATTTTTAGCTCACTGATATTTTATGTATTTGCTTTAACTTCAGATAGGAAATCTGAAATTACTGTCATTCTTTATCATTGTAGAGGAACATCAAGCGCTTTTTGACACATCTATTAGTGTTTTCTAATGCTGCAGAAGTTAAAGTGCTGATTGTCAGCTCATGTAAATCAACATAGCTCCAGAGAAAGTCCATCTTCTTACCAGCTAAGAATCAGGTTTGCAGATTTTTCACCTGTGTGTGATTCACAGGGAAGAGACAGCTTCTACCTACTGCGCATGAGGGATATTCAAAAGCTGAACTCCTGGTTACAAAAACTGTGTTTATACATTTTAGGAAATGTGCATTGATTTATTCCCTCAGTCAAGGATACCGAAGAGCATAGACTCCAAAGAAGAAAGATCTGCTCTTTCAAGGGTCACCACAGCAGTCTCTCTTCTGCCAATCACTCACTTCTATCAGTCACTACTCCTGCAGTCATTCCTTTATACAAAACAGTTATCCTGTTAGACACTAAGCTTGCCTCCATTGCACAGATTTGTTTATAGCTCACACTTCCCCCATTTATGCCAGAAACAAGCTGCATTGTTTCCCTCTTTGTAAGGACATCATTTAGTTTTCACTCAGCCTTTACCAAGGTTATACTCCCAATAAGAATAAGTATGTTTTGCCACCAACAGATTTGACTGCTGGAACATACTAATTTTTTAATTTAATGCTGTTTTAAAAAAAGGAAGGGAGAGCTAAAATCATTATTATGAAAATTAGACTAGCATTTGGAAGGAAAAGACAAGCTCTTTCACAGCAAACAAAGAGATTTGTAATAACACATCCCAATAGTCAGCCAAGTGCTTTGATTTTTTCTAGGCAGTCATTTTCTTTTATTTATAAATTTTGGATTGTAATGAAAGATGGCAATTGAATAGGTTACGTTTTTAAAAAGAGCTGGCAAGAGGAATGGCAGTGATAGTAGTGGAAGCTACTATATGAAATGAATCAACACTGGGGAGAATATATAGCAACTTTCATGCTCTGGAATTTTGTATAAAACTTGGAAACAAAGGGAATAGCTGTCATTGAAGACTGGAGAGTGCATGGTGATCTCCAAGCTAGTCTGTCTGCAGAGCTCAAGTACAGAGTCCTATAGGGATACTAGCTGATGTCCTGCAGTTGTTAACTGCTTTTCTTAGCAAAACACTGCACTCTGCTTACGGTCACGTCTTTCAGTGGGCCAGTCAGCTTAGACACCGCGATGTGCTGAGCCAGAGCTCACACATTTCCAAGCTTACTTTGCCAGTCTTACCTCAGAAGGAAGTGCTTGCAAGTGTTTGCACTGCTTTATAGACACATTAAGAGGCCAAAGGTGTTATGTGCCCAGCTCACACTGATTTCGTAGCTCACTTTGGCTTCCTTGATTTTCAATGAAAACCCATTAGGACTGATCTCATTTGTTTCTTTCTACTGACTACCAAAGGTGCTAAATCATTCTATAAAATACTTCTCTGTTTTATTACATAGCATGTTTTATGACTGTAATAATTGCAAGATTTACTTCTTTAATCTTCAACACATCATCTCAATGAATACACTTTATTAGATACATTGAGGGACTAAACTGCTTTTGTATCCAAAAAACCCTGACAGGTATCTGAGTAGACCTGGAATATCAAATCTCATTACGTAATTAGAGATAACATAATAATAGGTACATCATTCAAGAGATACATCCCATTAGAATGTTTTCATTCTCTAAATGAATTATGAGAGCAAACATACATCTTAATTAACCATTTGATCATGTCTTTATAGCTTTGAAGGCCAACACCAGTATTTCTAACTCCTGGAAACCCAGGCAAACAAGATTCTGAGACTGCTGGCACTTTTAACCCCTGAAAGCTGGATGGTGCAACCCTCAAAGATCCTTAGTAAATGGAAATAGGGTACTTAGAACTTAAACATTTTTCACCAAAGTACAGACTTCTGGCTCCTGTCCAAGTAATGTTCCTGCTCTCCATCCTACTTCTCAAACCCTATAGCTGTTCTTAGCAACGTTAATGATATCATCTGACCTTTCCCTCTAGTCTCACTCTCCAAGGCTATGTTGATACGCGGAATTGAATATACTATTGAACTAGATCTGATGTTCAATTCAAAAAAATTAGTATTAAAAGAAACAAATCTGCACCAACTGATCCTAAATTGATGACTATGTCTCACTAGGGTGTTTTATGCATAAAAAGTACCAAAATGTGCTGAAAACAAAGCCAGGAGGTCAGTTACTCTAACTGAAGTAATATAATCTTGTACTTCATGTTCTTGCCTTGTCAGAGACATTAAGTGCATGTCTTGCTTTATGTACAGGAATAACACTTTGTGTGATGGAATTTCCAAGTGCTCAATTGTTTTCTGAAATTATTACAAGCTTAGAGCTTGATATTCTCGGCAATGCCAGAAGCTGGCATAGGAGTGACCTCTGAAGATTAGGCCAGTTGCCTGGATGTCTGCCCTGGCTTGGAAGGTAGTGAACAAATGACATAAGAGAAAAATTTTAAGAGCAGAACAGGCCTAGAGGTTACTTTCCAAGCATGTTTCCCAAGTTTCAAAATTTGCATCTCAGACTGCTTCAGGCAGGAAATAATACATCTACATTTAAGAACGAGCTAGGTTTCTGTAGCTACTATACCACAGATATTTTGTGCCTTGTTGCTGTTCGCTATATTACTATTCAAACTACTGCTAGATTTTCTTTTATACTGATGTCTTAGACATGGCCACTTTTGCAAGTGCTGACAAAATACTCAGGTGGCATAAATATAAACATTTCACTCTCCCCCACTGATTCCTGCATTTTTAAATGCTTTCAAACAAACCCCAGCTTAGTAATAAAAGCAAACACAAAAGAAAATGAAATAACAGCTTAATTGTGCAAACTTAAAGCCCACAGATGTATTTTTGTTTGGCTTGCTTTTTTTGCCTTCAAGAAGTATTTTTACCGCTCCCATACTTAGACATGCAGAAACCCCAACTCACCCTCATTGTTGTGTGAATTTTGCTATTTGTATTACAACACATGCTGGCTGGCTTGGTCAAATAGAATTTTTTTTTTCTTGCCTTTGTTTAATTAGAGTAATTAAAATGCATATTTGGCCTTCCCTTCCCTCCCTAATCCCCACCACCCCATTGCTATCTAATGGGCCTTTTATCTAACTGAGTAACAGCTTTCCTGATATTATAAAGACAAAGAAAAAAAAACCAACTTCATGGAAATCACATTCTCTAAAGTAGGTCTTGTGCTGACAGATTTATTCTTATTTCACTGGGTCTCTAAACACATTATTCCTTTAAAGATGTTAAGCATATCATTTCATAGGCCATTTACCTTTATAGTTATGGACATTTTAGGACTATTGAGGTATTGAAAATACTAGATCTTAAGCTTTATGCCCTGTAAGTGTAAAGATAAATAAATAAACTGAATAAATGTGTGTATATACATCTACCTCTGCATACAATATAAGGCATGCACTGCAGGCATGAGGTGGTATGAAGATTTTATCAGCACAGATTCTGAACCACCTTATTAATTCTGAGTGGTGAAGCCCAAAAATGAATTATGTCTGTCACACTATGAAGATCTATACAACGCCAGCAAAGAGTATTATAGGAAAGTTTTGCAGAATTGGATAATCTTGATTAATACTGTTTTCTTGATAGCTCTTTGCACTTGAAGCTGATGACTTACAAGTCATAAACCCAACAAATTTCATACATACAGTCTAGATGGGCAGATGTCTCTCTACATTGCACAGTCTGACTTCTTTACTTTTTACTAACATTTTTATACATGAGTGAAATGCTAGTTTTCTAACAGTGGCATCTTACTAAAAAACAAGTACATTTTATGTCTGGGGCAGCAAAATTTCTCAGTACTGTTGCAAACCTTGCATAATTCTGCCTATATATTGTGCACCAATGAAAACCCAAAAGACAAATCAACACCTCAGTCACTTCTGTGTCTGTAACCTAGCAGATATATCAGAGATGCTAGTTGAGGTGACATTAGCGACGTAGCCATGGCAGCAGAGGAGATGGTCACATCATAGGTTGACTTTTATTAAATGTTCTTGTGACAACACAGCTTACTCTTGCTAAGCAATTTTAAAGCCAACTTTAAAATATCTACAAAAGTTCAGGACATCACTTCAGGCTTGTTGTTACTCTTGATCATGGAGACAGCAACAGAAGTGAAAGCATTATAACCACTTAAAACTAGAACCATTTCTCTACCACATGATGTCTCACATGACAACTCCTCCATGACATTGATCTGCATTTCTGCCTTGACAGAATCACAGAATCACAGGGGTTGGAAGGGACCTCAAGAGCTCATGGGGTCCAACCCCCCTGCCAAAGCAGCTCCCCAGCTCATATCGCACAGGGCGGCGATATGACGGCTGGAATCTCTCCAGAGATGGAGACTTCACACCCCCTGGGCAGCCTGTCCCAGGGCTCCCTCACCCTCACTGGGGAAAAGTTCTTCCCCATGTTGGTGTGGAACTTCCTGTGCTCCAGCTTGCAGCCATTGCCCCTTGTCCTGTCCCCACAGACACTGAAAAGGGGCTGGCCAATTCCCCCTGCATCCCATGCCTAAGATATTTATAGACATTAATTAGGTCCCCCCTTAGTCTTCTTTTCTCCAGGCTGAACAGTCCCAGCTCACCCAGCCTGTCCTCATAGGGGAGATGCTCCAGGCCCCTAATCATCTTTGTAGCTCTTCTCTGGACTCTCTCCAGGAGATCCCTGTCTTTTTTATCCCAGGGAGCCCAGAGCTGGACACAACACTCCAGGTGGGGCCTGACCAGGGCAGAGTAGAGGGGGAGGATCACCTCCTTTGACCTGCTGGACACACTCTTCCTGATGCATCCCAGGATCCCATTGGCCCTCCTAGCCACCAGGGCACACTGCTGGCTCATGGCCAACCTGTCATCAACCAGGACCCACAGGTCCTTCTTCACAGAGCTCTTCTCCAGCAGGTCACCCCCAGCCTGTACTGATAGAGACGGTTATTCCTCCCCAGGTGCCAGACTCTACATGTGCTTTTGTTGACTCTCATCTGGTTTCTCCCAGCCCAGCTCTCCAGCCTGTCCAGGTCTCTCTGGATGGCAGCGCAGTGTCCTGCGTGTCAGCCACCCCTCCCAGCTCTGTATCATTGGGTACTTGCTGAGGGTGGATGCTGTTCCCTCATCAAGGTCGTCAATGAAGTTATTAAACAGGACTGGACCCAACACCCAACAGACATTCAATCGGAAATTCTACTTCCACAGAAGCTACAGGACACCTAGCTGGTAAAAATCACAGCACACCTCTCTTCCATTTTCTACACAGGGGAGTTAAAAAAAATATTCCAACTGTAAGTTTATAGTAAGGTCAGCAATTTTAGAGCCTTCGAACTGGCATGGGTCAAACTATCTCACCGTTTGCTTTGTCATCCATTAGGCTTTCTGGAAGTGGTTATCATCTAAAGTACTTCAGTGAACATTCCCCTGAGAAACATTCTCCGGAGCAGAGGGCAGGCTGCTCTCCATCAAAGCCCATAGCTATGAAATATACTACTGTTGCTAGTCTTCACTGAAGTCTCAGGGTAAAATTAATCTTTTTAAAGAGAAATTCATCCATTAAATCACAAGCCTGATAGCCCAGCAAAGTTTTCTTACAGAAACAAATTAAATTAATCCTATTTGAAGGAGCATTTTAAGATTAAAAAAATAGAGAGAATGAAATTTCCTTTTTTATTTATGTCATTTTCAATATAGATAGAATGCACAGCAATATCCATAGTTAATATTACAAAGCACTTCTCAATGTAACTGTCTTGCAGTTGGTCTCATTATACTACACTTTAAATATTTGAGATGAAATTCTCCTTCCAAATGTCATTTTAAAAATAGTTTTTGTAAAATAACTCATCCATTTCCAATAAAAGGGAGGGTTTTTTTAATCTAAAAAATAAATAGGTTATAAGAAGGTTTAACAACTTCATTATTTACATCAGGATTTTTCAAAGTTCAGTCACAACTTGATTTTCAGAAGGCTGCTTTGGAGGTGGGATATGCTTTCTATCAACCAGACCTGACTGCACTGCAAGGTTCTGAACTGTTACCTGTACATACTCTTAAAAGGGAACATCAAAATCCCTTAAAAATTTAATCTATACTGAGCAACGACTTCCATTCAATAAACATGCCTAACTATAACTTTTTTGTCATTTGTTTAGCATTAAAAAAAATTCCAATCCTGATAAGCAGCCACAATATAATAACATAGGTGAAAAAAGGCTTTTGAATCTCTTACAGAGAGAGAACCTTACATGAATAAGTAATGTCACTTATTTAGCTTACATTTGTAGTCTAGCTTGTTAAAAACATATCAGAGGTTTTCCCTGATTCAGAGCAAACCAGGCAGTACAAATAGATACTGACACTTTTCACTTAGCTAGTAATACAATCTAACTCTCCCAACCCTTCAAGCTATTTTCATTATTAACAAACTAGCTCAATGTTCCTGCAAATGTACAGGAGGTGTATGAATTTGGAGAAGTTTTTACATTTGGATTTTTTTAGTTTGGTTTCAGAGACAGAGCTCATAGGACTTACTTAAAGGCTAGGACCAGAATACAGAAAGTGAAGATGAATCTGCATTTCACTCTATTCCCAGGTTTTATGACTACTGTTTTATGTCAGCTAGAAGCTTGTTATTAAAAAACCCCAACTAAATCCCAGTGTAATCATAAAATTAAACCTTTATTAATTATAGCATCTTTCTTCTTTATTTTGTAGCTGACAGAAACTCCATCCAGTGGCACAAAACACAGAGCTCCTGCCCATGGCAGGATGGATTTTAAGGGCACTTCTGAGAGTTATGAATATTTGTGTGAACTCTAAGTCTGGGTCATCTAGCCTGGAGAATGATTTGTGTGGCAGACCAGGCCACCACCGAGCATACTCCCAGTCATCCTTTCCTCAAAGGGGAAGCGAGGGAGTCCTGATCTATTGCAATTCCTGTATTGCTCAGGCACAGTGGGGCAAGAGAGGATTCTCTTCTCCATAAACATTTTATTTATTGCCCTGGGAAAAAGGTTCTCCTGTTAGAAATTGATTTAAAAGTGTATCAGGAGATTTTTAAAGAGAAAGAGCTGCAAAGAACTCACTGCTGTTACAAGCTTTATTTTGAGCTATATTGTAGTGCTACAATTCAATAATAGTTTGAGGTACTATGCTGGTTTGAGGCATAAATTTCCTGTAGTGGTCTCCTGTTCAGTGCTTAGGTCAGGATCATGAAGTCAGACATTCAATAAACAGTTATTATAAAAGTATTAGCCTTCCTGGGTCCCCAAAAGAAGAGAAAAGCAGGTCTAAACTGTAAGTTATTTTCCTGGCTAAGTAAATCAAAGACAGGGTTTGGTTTTAGCAAGCTGTAGCTTAGCAAGGTATTCAGCATTTAATCTACTCCAGTCTTGTCACTACTTGTCCTTTTGTCCAACTTTTCTAAAAGCTGTAGCAGACAACAGTAGCAGATGTGTACATCAGTCAGTAGCAAAGGTACACTGCTTGTCTTTAAACACAATAGCATCGATTTACCCTGTCACAAGCAGGCAGCATGGTCTATAACCAAGGGAATTACAGTCTCACTTGGGGAAACTCTGGTGATGTTTTGCCACCACCTTCAAAATGCCACCAAAGGGAAAGAAGTTCCTTGTACAAGTTGGATCTGTATTAGAGGCCCTCCTTTGGGGTGCAGGGGTGACCTGTCGGGTTGGGGTACTTGGTGCACCCAGTGCACACTTCCTCGTGAATGGGCAGGTCAGAGTCTGCTCTGTGGAGTATCCAGAGTCCAAGCCAGCCCCCTGACAATGAGCTCACTGATTCGTGCTGTAGTTGCTGGGCTGGTGCAGAGATATCCCCATGACACCCTTTCATAAAGGAGAGATGTCTGAGGCCAGTTAAAGGTATGGGCCTTCCTTCACCATTGGGGAAGCCAGAAGCAGGGTCACAGTAAGGCTAGGAGCCGTGTAACCCTGTCATATGTGATTCTGCTCCCAAGTGTTTTCATATGGCCTGCCTGTGGGGATGCTCAGCACTTCCCATTCAAACTGTGGCACTCTGGGTCTGTGTATTAGGTTCTAGATGGGGACTAAGAAGCAATAGGTACATTTCTGGTTCAGCTGACACTAGCTCTCTGACTTTGGCAGGAAGCTTTACTTCCTTTACAACTATTTTTTCCCCTAAATTTTTGTCCATTTGGCCTCTTCAGGCTATTAAGTTTTTCAGCAGGGGCTGTTCTACCGAGCTGGATGTTTTTTTCACATATGATGTTACATATAAAGGGCTTTCTAAAGGTTTGCTAAAATATTAATAACCAGGCACTGATAGCATTATATTATAATTACTATAATACTTTAAAGCAGAAAATGTTTACATTTTAGAACCAACTCTAATCTTTCACATTAGGAAGCCATCCAGAGGGATCTTGCCAGGCTGGAAAGATGGGCCCGGGGGAACCTAATGAGGTTCAACACTGCCAAGTGTCAGGGGCTGCACTTGGGCTGGAAGAATCCCAGACATAGATACAGACTGGGAGAAGAGCTCCTGGAGAGCAGCCCTGCTGAGAAGGACTTGGGGATTGTGGTGGATGAGAAACTGAACATGAGCCAGCAGTGGCTCTTGCAGCTCACAAGGCCAATGGGATCCTGGGCACATCAGCAGAGGGGTGGCAGCAGGGACAGGGAGGTGATTGTCCCTCTCTTCTCTGCCCTCGTGAGGCCCCATCTGGAGTCCTGTGTCCAGAGCTGGGGCCCCCAATACAAGAAAGATGTGGAACTGTTGGAGAGGGTTCACAGGAGCCACAAAGATTATTAGAGGGCTGGAGCACCTCCCCTACGAAGAGAGGCTGAGGGAGCTGGGCTTGTTCAGCCTGGAGAAGAGAAGGCTGCAAGGGGACCTCATTGCAGCCTTCCAGTCCCAGAAGGGAGCAGAGAAACAGGAGTGGAATCAACTTTTTAAAAGGGTATACAATGGCAGGACAAGGGGGAATGGATTAAAGCTAAGGGAGGGAAGGTTTGGATTGGATATTAGGGGGAAGTTTTTTGCAGAGAGAGTGGTGAGGTGCTTGAACAGGCTGTCCAGAGAGGGGGTGGATGCCCCATCCCTGGAAGTGTTCACAGCCAGGTTGGATGGGGACCTGGGCAACCTTGTGTAGATCCAGGCCTGTGGCAGGGGGGTTGGAGCTCTATGATCCTTGGGGTCCCTTCCAACCCATGCCATTCTATGATTACTTTCAAGCTCTCCCACTCAGTAATAAGGAAATATCTACAGCTCTTGAATGGTACCTTTTAGCATTTCTGAACACTGAGAATGTTTTTTCTATCCTTGAATACACTTAAAATCTACACAGAAGCGCAAATAGATAAACATTTTTCCAGTGCATGGGGATTTAGCTGTGTGATTTCCATTTTCACTGATAAATACAAATATTTACAGTATATTTCTCACAGAATGTTTATGCTGAGATTTGGTGGAATAGTCACAGGGAATAAAGTACCAAAAATGTACTCTTCCAACATGAATATTGACCAATATCTATCACAAATAAGTGTCCCGCATGAAAGACCTTAGCCTAGCCGTGCCCTACGTTACTTTACAATAAAAGGAATTCTGAGTATTAAGTCAGTAACATCAGAGGTAACACATGGAGGAGGAACAAACATTTTGCTGCTTTGGAACCAACACTTCTGTAGCATACAAGATCCTTACTCTCTTCACTTTCAGACTAGACCAAAACTTTGAAGAAACTGCAATATGACTGACATGGCTGAGCTAGTTTTAAACCAGCTAGCTGATGTACCACTGGCAATGCAGCCCTGACAACACAGAATTTAGTAAGGATAAATTTGCCCTCTACTACCAAATATATTGGTAGTATCCAGCTTTCTTAGCAGTTTCTGTAGCCACATACATGATTTAACTGCAGTGCAAGTTAAACCTCTTTAGCAGGAAGCATCCTTCACGATGTCTAGTTGTCTGTGTTTCAAAAGCTGCCTTTTCATTGGGAAAGACAACAAACAGCATCAATAGAAAAATATGTATTACTTAAGTAATTGCACAGTAGTGAAAAATCTCAACTATGTCAAAGATGAGTTCAACATTTTAACACAGCCAACTGTGACAACACTATCTGAATTGTGTATAAGTACACAGAGTGGTGGCTCTGGTGCTTCTTCACTGGTGGAGATCTCAAGAGCAGGAACACGCCCTGCCCCACTGTGTTGTGGTGTTGGATTTGGTGCCAGCACATTAACGTTCAGTGCTGAACCAAATAGGAGTCGCATTCAGGTAGAGTTACAAAGTCCTGGTGAGGACAGACCCACCATCTCCAAGACGAGAACTGCTCCTGATTATACTAGTCAGGTGAGCTTGGTTAGTTAGCAGCATGTTGTTTATACTAACCCGAGAAAAGGTGGTGTTAGTATACCACCCTTTGAAAAGGTTCCCATTACTGCCTCCCATCAGCACTTGACAGTCACCTTCAAAGTTACCTGGATCTACTTTAATCTTACATGCATTTTCCTTTTAAAGGCTTCCCATGACAGAGACCCCTGGGGAATAATTTTTCCTTCTTCCCACTATAGTTTCTAACAGTTGGGGTTTTTTTCACTAAATCTTAAAGGTGGTAGGATTATTTTCACTTGCAATCTGGGCTAAAATGCTAACTAAACTATGTATGGTTTCAGTGCTAGAAATATTACGAGGAAGTTAAGAAATGCCCCAAATGACCCCAGTTCCATCCACCAGAGTTTCACAGTGTCTCCTGTATGTTGCCTCTACTGCACGCTGTACTGACATCAGAGGCACTCAGTGACCATTAGAACAGCATTTAAAACAAAATGCTCACTTTGCCAGCTGTGAACAACACTTGATGTCCAGCATCTCTCCTAATCCACCTTTCTCAACTCTCAATTCTCCACTAGGATCAAGGCTCATATAAAGCCAGCTGTACAGATAACACAGTTGTAGCCAGCATGAATTCCCACAAGTCTTAAAGCTAAACTTCCATTTAACAGTTTAACAGCAGAAATCTAGGATTACAAGGATAGAGCTAATAAGCAGCTCCAAAGCACTGTCTGGAAAAGAACCAATAAAAGATTAAAACTGAGCCCAGTGATTAAATAGAAACATATATAATAAAGGGAACACAGCCAAGCTATTGAACTTGAAGCAGATAGGCAGAGCAGCTCTTCTCTGAACAGGGAAACAGACCTTTTTGCACTGGTCATGTATATTCTGTTTCCCCTAAGGAGGAAATTAAAACCAACCTTAAAACAACAGATAATTCCCACCTAAACTATGTTTTAAAATCAAACCCTTCAGGTAGCCACTCTTCTGGAGAATGACAGTCACGGGCAGACTGGAAACAGCTCAACAGTTTTTTGTTTGCATCAATGTAAGAAGTAAAAAAACCACAGCCCTGATACAGACGTCCTTGATTGTGTTCATTTGTCACCAATTTATATTTTATAGACACTGAATTCTTTCTGTTTTCTGAACTATCAGAAGATCGGTTTTCATGCATACAAAGAGTAACTTTGATGCTGTACGACTTTATCATCAGCCTTTATCTAAAAATCAGGCATCTCCCAGATCATTCTATGCCCTCTCATTTCAGGGGATATTTGAAAAGCTAAGTTATTTTACAGATAACACTTTTATTCAAAACTTCAGTAATAATTTTTCCAGAGATCATAAATTAACCCGTACAGCTTGTGGTATAAAACAAGTATCATGACGCCCATTTTACAGACTGGAAGTTGAGGTACAAAGATTTATCTTGCATACTGCCAAATGGAAACAACAGTAATATAAGGATTTTCCAGGCCCATCTTTTTAAACTGTATTATTAAAAAAGCAGGGAAATAGACCAAGTCCAATCCAGTTTGAAATCCTGAGTGATTTTCAAATAAGAAGGAATCATGGAGCCACGCTTAAGGAGATGGCATTGAAATTATTTAAAGTAGGAAATGGAATGAAAAAATAAATAGAGATTTTTTCATTGTGTTCCCCTACCGCTATATGCCAGTATCACCCCAATTTCTCAGTAAGAAATAAAGAACACTTCAGCACACAGGAGGTAGAGGACAATTACATCTCAGATTTTAAAGCTGTAATATGAAATTCTGAAGATGAGGTTGTCAGACAAACAATGAATGGATGATTAGCACTAGCTGTTAAATATTAAGATGTGCTGTCTACCCTCTAGAACTGGTTATTTTTAAAAAATGAAAATCAAACATATTTCACCCATGAAGCTTCTTTAGAATTTCCTACTGGTTGCAACAATATTGCTGCCTCCAGTGTGGTTATAGATCAGCCTTGGAGCTGAACAGCAAGCAGCAGGTACTCTAAGGTCTCTGTGGTCGCTGAAGTCCTAAACAAAATATTTCATCAAGAAGTTATTGTACATGCATGGGTTCAAGTTAGGAAAGAGGATAAGGAAATGTGAAAACAGGAGATTTAAAGCCCTTAAATTAAACCTTATCCTTTTCCTCCTAACCATTAATTTTCTTTCTTCCTATTGTTCTGCTGCTGCAAACTCTCCAACAGAGAGCAAGGTACCATATCTTACCACACATAATAATAAACAGTTTTTTCAACTGATGAAGTGTGCAATCCTAGAGATAGGAAAGTTAATATTTTCCTCCTAGTCAAGTAAAACAGACCCAGGGAATGTCAACAACTTATCCACAGTTACAGGGAAATTGTGAAATTATTTATGCATCTTCTAGGTCCTCCAAAGACCACCTTTTTAATTTTATGTAAACATTAATCTAGTGGCCTCTGACTTCAAGAGAGACATCATTTCATTCAAGAAAAAAGAAATTCCTTCAAAAATAACAAAATGTTTTTTCTAGTGTAATTCTTCCTTCAATTTGAACAATAAATGCATGATTCTCACATTTTTTCATAATCTCAATTTTTTTTTAGTGTGTCCAATTAAATGTGTCTACAATAAACATAAATAGACATTCCACAGTACTGTACCTTTGTAGCCAACAATCTCACGGTGCACCAGGTTTCCTATCACTACAAAACACCTAGGAAAGTGTGATGTTTACAGCTGCTACCTTACTTCAAACCTTGACTTTTTGCACCTCCAACGCATAACACACTTTCTGTGATTTTTCACATGAGGTGAAGGTGACTGATTGCTCAACACTTGGCATACAGCACTGGGCATAATCCCTTAACAGATCATGGGACTGACACGTAGGTTAATTAATCTAGAATGACAGTAACCAAGGCAATGAAAGAGAGGAGGTTGCAGTTTTGCTTTGGATAGAATTCGGTGAGAGAAAAAAAGCAGTAGTACTTCTTCCAGAGTGACAAGAAGTCTTGGTCCCAGTACTAAAACTTCAAACTGCCTATCTTGAGCTTTAGTGCCAAAAATGTTTGCCAAGTGGATTGATTATTCCCTTCAACAGGGCTTACTGATCATTCAGAATTGAAGTCCACGCTAACCTGTACATCATTAACAATAAGGAATTCCTGTATTCAGACTGCCTACCCAAAATATTCAACTTTTTTAACAGAGAAAAACGAGGACAGGTACCATGCAGTGTAAAAGGATGGATAAAAGTCCTCAACTGCAACAGACCCTCCCATGTTTAATAGTGACACTAATAGTGTCACATAATGAGTCTCTATAAACTTTGAAGCTAATTTCTAAAGATTAATAGAGGTCCAAATTCTGTGCATATACCCAGTGCAACCCCAATGATTGCAGAACTATGTACCAGAATTGCATTTCTGATATAAAGTATATGCCCAGAATTCAGTTCTAAATGTTTGTAATTATTTTTGTGTGTGTTTTCCTGATAGCCTATTACTCTAAACCCAGAGCAGATTGCTGTCAAGTGACATCCCTGAAAATCAGCAAGCTTTTTGTATTTGGCAGTCAAGGCCAGGGAAGCAGATTGATGAATAGTGTAGAACACTGTAATGAAAGAGCTTGATTCATACCAAGAGGAGTGTATTTGATGGGAAGTGTTGTGTTTATGTCACACTAACAAGTATGCAGATTGAGTAGATAGCATTAGCATCTTCATCATTCAGTACTATCCACTACAATAAACAATGCCGTTTTGTGGTTGACAGGACTCTTACTGCAGTATCTCAAATGAGTATATAAACATTTATACATACAGCCACACTGCTTTCTTTTGTGAGAGGAAATTAGGTTCAAGCCCATTATTTATTTGCCATGAACTTGCCCAAGGTCACTAAAAAGGCCTTTGGGAGATCTTGGAAAAGAGCCCAGGTTTATTACACGTAAATCACCAAAACATTTAAGCCTCAAAAAGTGCTGAGTAGAGCAATATAAAATATAAATAACCTTAAAAGATTTTTCCCTATACAAGCTGATAAACCACAGGCTAACTTTGTCTTGGGTTTGGCCTTTTTCAATTTTATCATTTAAACAGCTAAATCTTTCCTTCTAATAAATTGTCGTGGTTTTACCAGAGCTGGCAGCTAAGCTCCATGCAGCCGCTCTCTCCCTCCCTCCCTGGCAGGAAGGGAGAGAGAATCAGAAGAGTGAAAGTGAGAAAACTCATGCATTGAGGTAAAGACAGCCTAGTAAATAAAGGAAAAACCACAGGCACAAGCAAAGCAAAACAAAGTATTCATTTCCCCCTTCCCACCAGCTGGCAGGTGTTCAGCCATCCCCGAGAAAGCAGGGCTCCACATCATGTGCAACAGCTACTTGGGAAGACAAATACCGTCACCCAGAACGATGACATGCCCCCGTCCTTCCTCTTCCCCAAGGTCCTTAATAAACTGAGTATGATATCACATGGTATGGAGTATCCCTTTGGTCAGTTGGGGTCAGCTGTCCCGCCTGTGTTCCCTCCCAACTCCTGGTGCACCCCCAACCTCCTCACTGGCGGGGTGGGGTAACAATCAGAAACGGCCTTGGCTCTGTATGAGCACTGCTCACCAGTAACAAAAACATCTCTATATAACTAAATCTTCTCTATATGATCAACACAGTTTTCAGCACAAATCCAAACCACAGCCCATGCTAGATACTATGAAGAAAATTGATTCTATCTCAGCTGAAACCGAGACAAAATAAATACGAGTTGAGTGTTTCCTACCACATTTGGGCAGTATATATTGTCAATAAATAAATAAAAGATACACCAAAAACGAGATTAGAATTATAAAAGAAGACTAAGTGACATAGGAAACTCAAGTTCTTTCGAAATGCAAGAATAACCTGGTCCCTGACTGTATTAAACTCTATTGAAAAAATCTCAGAAAAATACTATAACAACTTTCCTCTTCATTACGCCTCTACCTTAAAGCAAAGACAGGGGTTCTACTGTATTTCTCTGGAGTTCCAGACAAGTTATATCTGACAGATCTGAAAGCCTTGGATTAGTATAATTTTTGAAATGGCTTTTCTCCTTAATCCAAGTGCAAACAAAACTAGTGATGTCTATAAATACTAGAAATTAACATAAAGAAAAAAATTGTGTCAATAGTAAAAATGCAGAAGTGAGCACTGCTAAGGTTTAAAGTATCTCTTTACAAAGTTTGGGGAATTTTTTCATTTGAAGAGTCATGTTTCTAAGTTGGAGATGCAAAATAAGACTGAACTCTGGGAAACTCAGCTAAAACCAGGTAAGCACACAAGAGTTAAAATGATCCTACTTAATCATTTGGAATAAAAAAGCTCCAAAAGATAAGCTTGAGAGAGTGGGAAATCAGCAGAGAGAGCGGCAAGACTTGGATCCAAAAGATATGTTAATAATGAAAGGGTTAAATAGAAGTTTCAATTGGTTTAATATAAATAATTTTTAAAGAAATGAATGGACATGCTGCTGTTATCAGTAGATGTCAACCCTCCAGTAAAAGTAGTATCTCTCTGCAGGAGAGCTTTACCTCTGTTTTATTGTGGAGAGCTTAACAGGTTAGCTGAGATCTCCAGTGGAGTGGGGCAGAGAAGAGCTCACAAAGACTTAAACTGGTGCTGTGTCAAAAAACCTAGTAGTCCTGCTCAGAGATTCCCTTAAAATCACATATGGTTTGGACACTCAATTAGATTGGAGCAGGGTGTGAAAGCAGGCCTGCAGAGCCAGCACTGGCCTTACTGGCAACTGTGAACTGCGAAGTGTCTCCAGCTCCTGCTATACCGCAAGTTCAAACACCTAATTTGTTGAAAAGGGGACATGTCAGGAAACATGCCAGGCCAAAGCCCAGACCTCTGTCTCACCTTACAAACTCAGAGAAGACCACCTAACCTGAACAGACTTCTAAGTCACACACATACTGCAAATTATTATTTTATGGATAATTTTGGATGAAAGACGAAATAATATACCAGGTTTGCATGCTACCAATTCTTCCTATCTTATTGCACAAAGTTCCTTTTGGCACACTTGGTCTTTAGCTGCTGCCTCAAGAGTGAGTTGTATTTGAGTCTCTGCTGCTGTCACTCACGGGGCTGCATTTAGGCTGACTGGGGGGTTTTGTTAATTGTTTATCTGCTCTAGAGCCTACCAGTTGGCAGACCTAAAAGTGGCACATTGCACAGGTCATGCTTGATATTGTCCTATAAAATAAAACTGGACATTCATAGCTCCAAGCAAATTAGTATGTGGCACTCAGAATAGAAAGAAAACATCAACTGTTTCAGAAAAGGGAAATTTCTCTCAGTTTCTTTTGCAAAAGAGAAATAGATGTATTAGCCCCATGTAGCAAGTTTGTGCTGCAAAAAAATACGGACAACATAAACTACCAAAGGATCTGTAAGAGCAATAATTTTGAAAACAAGTTAATTATACACTGACTCTTACAAATTGCAATTGGTGATGGAAAATGGCTATTACACAAATTATTTTAAGTATAACCACTCCAATGGCACACTGGCTGACTCCCCTGTGGCACCCAGAGCAAAAAATTCCACAGCGTTAACAGTGTCTCAGGAGATGAACCAAGAGCAAGACATAAGGGAGCCATTATTCTCCATTCCACCTTCATTTGCTGTTTAATTACAGAGGGTTTTTTGCCTAGTGCATTTTTCATGTTTCTGAAATAAAGCAAGGAATTTACTTTCAACGATGTAAGTACAAGTTGCTTTTATAAACTGAATGGCTCCTTAATAAAAATGTTAACAAAAACCAAAGAGAAAGACGAGTGCCAGTTTGTAGGAAAACTGAACAGTTCAATGTAGAAAATGAGGATTGGCAGCAATATACTGAAACTCTGGGGCAATATTTTTTTTCACATATAAGATTACAGGGAAGAAATAAATCATTTTTCCTAAATGCATAAAGTGTTTAACTTACCCTGTCTTAATGAGTTTGTGGCAGCCTCAGAAACCAGGAGGTGAAAAAACCTCAGAAGGTCTGCAGAGGACTGTAAAAGAGTAGTACGTATCAAAACCAACATCATTGTAAAATATTTCATGATAGGAAGAGGCAGTATGATGTTATAGCTGTATGTGACAGCCTAAAATACTAACAGAATATAGCCCATTTAGAAATATCCTAGAGGACATACTGAGGGAATGAATGCTCTGCTAATAATGAGAGATTTGAAAGATGATTCCTGGCAAAAGTGAATTTAACATGGCCCAAAGCAGCAGAATTAACAAGAGCAATGGAAACAGCAAAGAAAAAAAAACCAAAATCCAGATCTGTTCTTATACACAAACAGTCAAACTCAAACAAAAGGAGAAGCTAAGTGGAAGGGGTCCAAAGAGTTCATTTTCCTTAACTTCATACATTTACAATGGTCCTATGATTTAAATATCTCAAGATATTGCATCAAAAATGGAGGAAAATGGAACTTTACCACCACAAGCAGCAAGACAGCACTACAGTATACTCGTGTGTCAGTTTTCAAACCCTTTTATTGGCCACGCTTAGTAATTCAGGGGCCTGAAAAATATCGTCTGTAAAAACAAGTTCTTGTCTTAGTTGAATTAAGCTGTAACTAATATGAATTAGTTATGATTTTAGCTTTATTTCCCATTTAAGATCTAGCAATTGGCAATCATTCTGAAGTACCTATCACCCACTTCACACTCACCCTTGGCTAAAGAAAGATAGCAGACCTTAGATGAGTTAACAACTAGCATGTAAAACGGAGACCAGAAGAAGTTGTCAAATGACTTATGTGAGTTCTTATGCCCCAGGAGACAAGACCCCACAAGAAGTGGGGTGAGGTGACAGCAGATGAATATGATTTCACTATTGTCACTATTTTAGAAACATCACATACTAATGCTAAGGATGTCTGCAGGAATTGTAAGTCATGGGGAAGCAGGTCCTCAAGTTAGAAATTAAAATGTCCCATGGACAGATACTGTTAGGAGAGCCTTAACATGATAGTAAGGTTCTTACAATACCAGAAAAATTAGATAAAGACACCCCCACCCCCCCCACTCTAACAAATGTGCTGCTACAAACAGTCGGAAAGGGTCTGTATCAGTGTATTGGACTACCATATGGAATATTGCCTTGAGTTTTTCACAAACACTGAACATTTGTTAAAAGATACCCTGCATCTTGGAACCAGAATTGACAACTGTTTTGTCCTTTTGACTTAGGATACTAAATACCTATCATTGCCAAGAATGCATTTGAAACAGTGGAGATGATAGGACTTTGTTAGAGACAAAACACATACTTCCATTGCTACTGGAAATATTGAAAGCTGAGCTAAATGACAGCAAAAGAGGAGATTCATCCTTGAGATGAACAAACCCAGTTCTTCAGAACTTGCTCAGACTATAGGTGTATTAGGAATGTTATTCATGCTATTACCCCTGGAGTTTTCTCAAGAGCATTAGCTCTTGGTGGATGAGAACTGGCAACCAGTTTTTGTTGGCATTCCTCAATGGTCACGCCTGAGTCCAGGCACAGTATGTTGTCAGTATAACCAACTAAACATTGGCATAAAATACACTCTGAGTAATTTCATCAAGGATGACATCAGCCACGGGTGTGCTCAAGTGTGGCAGGGCTGCCACTCACAGGAACCTCAATAGACTGGAGACATGGGCTGACAGGACTCTCATGAAGTCCAGCAAAAGCGAATGCCAAACCCTGCACTGAGGTCTAACTAATTTCATGCAAAATAATAGGCTGGGGAAGGCTAGCATTTTTCAGAAAGGACCTGGGGAATTTGGTGGGCAGTATGCCATTGTGCCAAGGAAGGCATGGCCCCACACTCCAAGAGCAAGGCTGTGTCCAGGTGATCAAGAGTACTGACTATTTACTTCTATTTAGCACTCTTGAAATTGCATCTGGAGAACTACGTTCAGCTTTGGTCTCCCCACTACAATGATGACATTGATGCAAAGCAGCATGCCCAGTGAAGGGCCATCAAGAGGATTAGAGGCCGGAACGTGACTTGTGACACGTGAGAGGGTGAGACGAATGGGTTTGTGCAGTCTTAAGAAGAGGCTTAGGGAAGATCTCATTTCTGTCTTCAGCTAACCGATGAGAAGGGTAGAAAAGATGGATCAAGACTCATCACAAAAGCACACATTGCTAGGATGAGAGACAAGGGACATAAGGTAAACCACAGGATATTTTGATTTATGTTATGAGAAAACATTTTCACAGTGAAGGTGGTCAAACACTGGGAACACTTTATTTAGAAAGACAGTGCAGCTTCCATAGAGTAGATACCCAAAGCCTGGCTGAACAAAGCCTGGACCTGCTTTGATCAGGAGGTTGGACTAGGGATGTCTGAAGGCCCCTTCCCATCTGCATGGTTTATACCCCAGAGCTTTTCTGGAGTATGAAAAGCTACTTCTGTTCTCAACACCTGTTTCCTCGTTTTGGTATAAGGAAAAATGAATAAATCATGAGAAGAGTTCAGTAGGGATGTCTCCAGATTAACATGGCTGAGAATACATGCATTCATCTGTAGTTATAGGCAGGAAGACAATTACATTTAGAATAAAATTCTCTCTCTCGCCTTCTAAAAGTCCTTTACCATTGCGACAGATTACAAATCACTTACAGAACTCTTCAAAAACAAAGGCACACTGACCACAGCAGATGTCTGGCTACAGTGCTGAGCCTGAACATATAATTGTCTATAAACCAGGCCCTTCAGCAGATGTCACAGTCAATTGTCCCATCTCGAATCTGCTCCTGTAGAGTGCCCAAGAGAGCTTTGCACTACTCATGAAACACATCAACCAGGTACAAAAGCATCCTTCTCAGAAAAGGACTGCAGAGAATCCTTTCCATGCAGCAGTAAATATCACAGAGCTGAACTAAAGATTAGAAATGGTAATCAGCATTTTCAGAAAAATTCTGATCTTATCAAAACGAGTAGATCCTCTGTTAAAGAGACTGGAAATTCCTTGACAGTTCAATGCAGAGGAAAAGAAAATACAATGTAGCAGCTATTCAGTTCACTGAGATTTCTACTAGTTTGAGTTGCTGTATCTCCTGCACATAATAATGTGTACACAGAAATCCATGGCTTCAATGAGGATCCAAGTGACACAGCTCTCTGCACGGAGCTTCCCTGAACTGTATGACTTTAGGAGCTTGTGTTGATTTCCTAATATTCAGGTTCTCCTTAAAGGGAAAGAAAGGATTCCTCAGCACTAGGTGGGACAAGATGACATGAAAGTAAAGTAACCAACAACAACTCAATTTATACTAGTCTCTGTTACCAAAGATGCCAGAAAGTAGGGGACTGGTCATTTTTCTGTACAGAACAAGGTATTTTGTGAACCACTGGCACAAGAAAGCCCAGTTGACAAAGGGATAAAAACATGATGAGGGGTAATTTTTAATTTATACTTTAATCTGTACAGTTTAGGTTTCATTAGAAGTGAATGAAGGCTTATTACAGTCCAGCCACATACAGCCATATCTGGGCAGCTATCCAGATGGGCAGATTGAAGTTTGATTCTGAAATAAAAATCTATTTTATGTTATACGGGTTTTTGAAGTTAGTTTCTTATGACTTACCTGATTCCTAAGGTATAGATTATAATTTCTAGATTATGTATTATATTAAGTTAAAGACATGCCTTGGAACTGCTCTCCTTACACTGACTCAGTAAAAACCAAGATGTAAAGTAAGAATTCACATGTTAAATATGATGACCTTGCTCCAGGCACTCAGAAGAGTACCTTGCACCCTATGCAGGAGCCAGCAGCTGTCTTCCCTAAAGTCCCCACTATTGATCTGAAATCTGTGGAAAGTAAGCTCTTTATCAATTCTAACCCACAGTTCCCAATGCATTCCTGAAGAGATTGATGTTTTCTGAGTGGTCAGGTCTGGACATACTGCAAAAAAAAAAAAAAACAAACCCAAAAAAACCAACATCCCCCCAAAAATACCCAACCAAAACACGACATTTCAGAAGCAGCCAAAACACTATTTTGATAACACTGTTAGACTTAAATATATTTCATTTGTTCTTTCATTGTTTCTATCGTGCACATCCAAATCTGACAAGCAATTACAAAAGTTCCCCTATGAAATTGCATTATGTTGTGTTATGCTTTGTGCTATATGTAACCCAAGGCGTTTATCTCCAAAAAGTCAGATCAATTAAAATACGTGATGGTTGGAGGATAGTAAAACCCAGGCATACAATCATCTGACATTCAAACTGTTAGGCCTGATTTTCAAGGTATTATGAAATCCAATAGATTCTTTGCTTCCTAGTTTTTTCTTTTTTCTTTGTTTTTTTTTTAAGTGTAAAACCCTAGAAAATCAATCGTGAAAAAATACAGTCTAGAAGCAGCTAACTCACACATCAGTTAAGCAGCAAATCTATATGGTTTCCTAAAAGTGCACCCCAATTAAATATATTAAATATGTTTCCTGTTTATTATACTAACCATTGCTGCTAACACACTGTATCATGCTGAATTTTGTAACCGGACAGTGTGAAGTCAAAGCACATAGAAGGGAGGTCAGAAGAATTTGCTTAAATAAAATTGACATTTCCATTCCTGAGATTGAAGTACTACTAAAAATCCCAGTATTTTGCCTGAAAACATACATAACTTTTCACATTATCCCAGTCATTTGAAAACCACAAATTCTAAGTAGAGTCTACAGTTCTAGAATTCAAGTAAGATCAAAAGGCTTTGTTGCAGTTTAGTGTAACTGCTGCTTCAGTGGCTCTTGTAGGCTGCAGTTACAGCTTCCTGCAAGCCCCATGTTTTGAAAAAACACTGGTACAGTCAAGGCCAAATTTGAGACCAAGCCTATCAGAGCTGGTCATAGCGCCTCTCTGAATCACATATAGGAGAAAAAAAACCTGCTGGCAGGCGCACTTTGCCACCGGAGCGGGAGTGAGAAGATGGAACAAGCTGCACAGACTCCAAGGCCAGGCCCGCAGGAGGGGGGGGATGAAGAATGCGAAGAGAAAGTTTCCCCTGCAGCTCGTGGTGGAGTCCATGGTGAAACGGGTGTCCCCCCGAAGCCCATGGATGAGGACGGGGAGCAGAGACAACTATGCCTGTGAAGATTGATCCACGCCTCAGCAGGTTTGCCAAGGGACTTGTGACTTTGCGGGTGACCAGGCCGGGGGGTCTGGACCCGGACGTCAGCACCCTATGGAGGGGAGAGTCCTGCTGAGAGGCCTGTGGTGAGGGGATGACTCCCCGATAGAGAGGACTCACGCTGCAGAAGGTCGTGGACACGACTCTCGCGTGGGTGGGACCCCACGGTGCCGCAGGGGAAGGGTGTGTGTATGTGGAATGCCCCCCCCCACAGCTGAGATGGAAGACAGCTTGGGAGGAACGGACTGAAACCCCTCACTCTCCATTCCCTGCCCCCCCTGTACTGCGAACGGGAGGGAAGAAGGGAGCGAATCTCTGATTAAAGTCATGAGTGCGAAGAGGCGAGGGGTGGGGGGAGGAAGTAGAAGTGATAATATCTGGGGAAGAAAAGCAGCTTGTTGGGAATCACCGGAACCCCACTGCCCATTCCCTGCCCCTCCCCGCGCCATGTTGGGGGGGGAAGAAGGGAGTAAAATCGGGATGAGTTTTAAGTTTGCTAAGAAGGGAGGGGTGGGGGGAAGGTGCTTGAAGACCTGGCCGCTTCTTATCTCGTTCCGGTTCACTGGGTGTAGTAGTTGTAGTAAGTAGTAATAAATCACCTTTTCTTTCCTTTATTCTGTGCTGAGTCTGTTTTGCCCATTGCACTAATTGGAGAGTGATCCCTCTGGCCTTATCTCAAGTCCTAAGCCTCCCAATATCTATTTTCTCCCCTTTTTCGGCTGAAGGGGGGAGTGAGCGAACGGCTTGGTGGGTATTTGGCCTTTGGTTAGGGCCAAAACCACCACAGGCTTCAAGGGGATATTTGATTACTTTGGTTTATTTTTACAAGTCTGCTCGAACGGATGCGTATCTATGACACCTTCCTGCCTTAGCAAGACAGAAATCTGTAGCTGGCCCTTTGCTTATATCTTTTTGTAGACGATACCCCCTCCTACCTCAATAGATATTTTCCAGGAATACCATAGCCTTATACACAATGAAATTCATAAAATACCTTTACAATAAACAAGAAAACCATCAGACAATTCATTCACAGATATTTAAGGTCCTGTCCACTTACACCCATAAGGCTCAGAAATATTACTACATCATTCTCCCTAAGTAAACCTTTCCCTTGCTGTCGTTCAGCTTGAGAGACCTATCATAGAATGCTTTGGGTTGGAAGGAACCTCCAGGATCATCTAGTCCCAACCCCCTGCCATGGGCAGGGACACCCTCACTAGACCAGGTTGCCCAAAGCCCCATCTGTCTTGGTCTTAAAACATTTTCAGGGATAGGGCTTCCACAACCTCATAGGAAAGAATTTCTTCCTAATGTCTAACCTAAACCTACACTCTTTCAGCTTGAAGCCATTACCCCTTGCCCAATCACTACACTCCCTGGTAATCCCTCTCCTACTTTTGTGTAGGACCCCTTTAAGTATTAGTAGGCTGCACGTATGTCTCCCCAGAGCCTTCTCTTCTCCAGGCTGTCCTGTGAATTAAGCCTCAAGGATCTCAGAAGTCCTCCACCTTCCAAACATTTTGTACAGTTTTTCATCCTTAAAACTGTAAGATGCTCCTTTACCATCCTCCCATGTAGGCAGAGGAACTTCATAATTCACTCAACATTAATACTGAACTGTGACTGTTTCAGTGGAACAGGAAATAATGAATGCTGTGGTCTGGTTTTTAAAAAGTGTGCAAATAATCCATAAAATTCTGTCACAGATGATTCCATAACACATTCTTATACGACATCAGTTTTACACAGGAGCCTAGCAAATAGTTATATGGCTAATTAAGAAAAATGAAATATCTGGCTATATCATGATCAATTAATGTAAAACAGTAAACTAGTAAAACAGTTTCTGAAACCTTAGATTTCTTAGGGCATGAAATAGAACCAGGTGATCTTCCAGACTGAGCCTTCCAGAAAATCTGTGAAACGTTCACAGGTTTTATCAAAAAACTAGGTTATATTAACCAGGGAAAAAAAAAGTTCTCTTTGAAGAACTGTGGGAGCAGCACAAGTAGTGATTTAAACTGCTTGCAATGAGTTTTCTACTCTAGACCCAGGACAGGCCAATGAAAACAGTTCCAAATGACACATCCTCCCAACAACTGACTATAAGCACTGCAGTTACGTTGATCACCTGCTTTTTTCAAGGAACCAATTGTTCAGTACTTTGAAGTGGTTGGTCTCTTTTACTTCAAAATACATCTTGGAAACCTGTCAGGACTTTACTGCAGAGCTGGGAGAGAATGGAGAAGGCAATTGCTGGTGTTGGAACACTGCTTACCGGACAGGCTGTAAGATGAAGCACTTGGCGGGCACAGTGTCAGGCAGCCCAGCAGCCCCTCTCCACCATATGGCAGCATAAGACTCAGGTCCATAAGGGAGCTGTCAGCTCAGAGTGCAGCTGGGACAGCCAAACCTGACAACATGGGAGAGACGAACTTGTGACATCCAGACTCTCAAAGGATCAAAACAGCCTGAAAAGTCTGGGAAGAGCTACATGGCAGCTCACGAATCTGGCACTGTTGCAGCCGAAAAGGCTGGCTAGAAGCTATGCAATCTGGCCAGCTTTCTTGCCAGACCTGGTTTCCACCAAATGTTTTGATGTAATCTCTGTAATCTTGAGAAATGTTTTGATATCATAGACTCCTCATTTTCCAGGGAAAGGCCACACAATGGAAGTGAAAGCGGCAAGTTCAGAAGTGCAGAAAAAGAGATAGAGAAATTTAAATCCATTTTACACCTCTAAGGATTGTCTAGTCACAAAAATCAATGCAAGAAAGGGACAGAAGTATCATTGGGGAAAACTCAGTGAAAATTTCTCTCCTATGGGTAAAGAAATCAAAAAACAAAGAAAAGTTAGGTTGACCAAAGAATAGGACAGAGTATAATATCAAAACTTATGCTTATCTTTTAATAAACTGGTACTTTGGTAGTATCTCAAACACCGTTCCTGTCACGATAAGAAGGGTTATTGCAAAAGTGAAAAGCTTGGAGTACAATCAAAGGTTGGGAAAAAAACCATAAAAATCACAAGGTCAGACAAAGTATGTGAAATTATTTCCTATAGAAAGCAGGAAAGCAAAAGGATCCACAGTCAATGCATGTAAAATAGCGAGTTTCACAGAGAATACAGATGTCTTCTGTCTTACAGCTCTTACCAAACCCACTCATTAAATGAAATAAAACCCATAAACTCTGGTAAAAGCAGGTAAGTGGGAGATGAGGAAAGAACAGCCTAAGCAACTACCACTAGAAGTTTGTTCTCTTTGTACTTCCATCCTCTCCAGACTGGATGTTTTGGGGCTGCAATGAGAGGAATCATTTGGATCTGGGCCTTAAATCTAAAATTAAATCTAATCTTAAATTAAAAAAAAAATTAAAATCCCCCAAATAAAAACGAAAGCAGAATATCATCATCAACAGCCACCAGATAGAGGCATTCAGGAGTTAAAACTAAGTTGTCCAAAATCTCTAATGCTGCTTCTTATTTGATTTATGCCATACTTCCACCTTTACATGAGCTGTAGTTCCCTAAAGCCTGATTCAATGAAAAATCCCTAAAAACTGGACAGGTAACAAAAATTACATGGTTTCTTGAATGCAAGGTAAAATTGAAAAATTCACATGTAATCTTAAATACTCATCCAAATCCAATAAGTTATAAAAATAGAAAAGCTGATAAGAAACTAAACTGGCACAGGCCAGCTAGAGGAAACGAAGATTGAATACTGACATTTACTACTGAAAATTATAGTAAAAGGAGTCTTTTCAAACTTTCAGTCTGGAAGTTTCCTATTTCACAGCCTGTGGATTATAGAGGATGCTCCAAAGACCATTTAAACTATATTTTCAGAAGAACTCAGAATGTATGAAAGCAGTAAAATAAGTAGTAAGATTTGTAAAATAACTCTGTGGCAGGGGACAAAGCCTGTCTTGAAATTTGACCTTCCATTTATACACTGGAATTATGGGTCATTGCATCTGAAAATTTGTACCTATTCAATTTGCTGAAGATTTAAAACACTGAATTTCAGATAGTTTGCCCTTCCTCAATTTTTTTTCCTTACATTAACATCAGTGCCAAATCTTCTAAGTGATGGTACATCCAATATTCTATTTCATTAAAAACATTTTCAAAAATACTTTGCCCTGTCTTCCTTTTTCTATGCTTCCACACACCTTTGGGAGCTGATGCTAGTTCAGAGAAGTTAACAGGTTAGAAGCAGAGAACTGTAATACCTCACACATCTGGGTAGCGATAGTCAGCACCTGGCTCATGTTTGGTTAGGCTGTGGGCAGGTGACAGGGCTGCTGCCCACACCCTGGCCTGAGGTGTATCTAACTGGGCAAAACATGAGGAGATACTGGACTTGCCATGAGAAATTACTAGACATGACAGATAACAGGATGAAAAGCTGACCAAACAAAGATAGTGTGGAGGGTTGAATCTCACTGGTGGTTTAGGTGGAGTTATATGTGAAATGGCCAAACTTTACAGGTAACTGAACAGGAACTGGGGACCTTTTGGGGAGCAAAATCTTGAACAGCAAAAAAATCCACTGTGTCAGTAATACTGTATGAAGCCAAGATTACCTAAGTAATGGTATCAGAAACATCAAACACGGGTAGAGATGTAGCAAGCAGACAAATGGGGAAGTAGTAATTAGGGACAGGTTGTTTATATGGTTGATCAGAGCACTTCCAGAAAAGAGATAGCAAGGTACATCAGTGATATAATCACCACTGTCCAGGAGTACCTGTTGGACCAGTATAATAATACCAGCCTGTTGTGGCCTTACCTGAGGGCCAAACCTAGTTCAGTGACCAGGAAGTTCAGGAAGGGAGACAACTTTTCCTTGTAGGTATGTGTACATCTGAGAGGGGTCGAGTGTCCAAATATTAAGCGTGGCAGCACCTATTCCAGACCTGACATTGCATCAGGGACTTCTGGGCACTTCTCAGCATGCTGTTTGCTGGAATTTTCTGTAGGAGGCCAAAAGGATGAAGCACCTGTAAATTAAGAAACATTGATTTATACCCAAAATATTCTGATCCAGGGGAAAAAAACCCCTAAATTACAGTTAAACCTTTTAGTCTGTGTGATTCTTATTTCCCTTAGACAACAATTATTATGCGAGGAGCAGTAACTATGCTACATGAGGGAAAATACTCCCCAGCTAGTGAACTCAGTCTACAAGGAAAAACAGAGACACAAAGCCCAAATTGTCCCACAGAACACAGCAGTGACACTTCTCAGTTTTTTCTTCTTTTTTTTTTTTTTCTCCTAATAGATGGTACAGGGGAGGCAAAAGAATAAAAACATTCCCCATACCCAACACTGAAAATCAATCCTATTTATATAACCACTGAACCAGACAAAAGTTTCAAGCGATAATGCAGCTGTCAATGCTTTTTGTTACCTCCTTACGCTTACACAGAGATCTTGCTAAAGGACTTGAGAAAATGAAACATCTAACAGCAGCACTGGTATTAGCTGAGGCAGCTACAACATACAGTATGGTGGGTTGACCTTCGCCAGGTGCCAGATGACCACCCAGTCACTCTCTCACTTCCCTCCCCAACAGGACAGGGAGAAAATAAGATGAAAAAGCTTGTGACTGAAGATAAATAAAGGGGGATCACTAGCCAATTACTGTCATGGACAAAACAGACTCGACTCAGGGAAAATAAGTTTAAATTATTGACAATTAAAATTGTATTAGACAGTGAGACTCAAAGACCAAAATAAACACAGCACCTCCCCACCCTGTTTCCCTATCTCAACGTGACTCCTGACTCCCCTTATCTGCTGCCCACCTCCTTGAGTGGTGCAGGGGTGTAGGAAATGGCATTTATGGGCTGTTCATAACATTTCCTCTCATCCTTCTCACACTTTTCCCTTGCTCCAGTGCAGGTGCTTCATGGGACACAGTTCCTGTCAGGAACCCGCTCCTGAGCGGGCTCTGCAAAAGCTGCAGGGCATGCCCAGAGTGCCGCCTCCATCTCCCTCTCCTCTGGCCTTGGTGTTCGCAGGGCTGTTTTGCACACTTTCTCCCCAGGGCCCACATGGTATTTTTCCCTTTCTTCACCAAGGTGCCACTGGTTTCCCCTGAGGGGCTCAGCTATGCCCTGCAGTGGGACTGTCATGGTGGCTCGAACCAGCTGTGCCCCAGGCAGCCCTGGTTTTCTCTCACAGAAACTCTGCAGCCACACCGCAGGCCCCACTGCCAACTCCTGGGCATCTGCACCCCACGTATATGGCTGTTTTCCTTCACAAACACTGCGTTGTGCATACAATGATTTATGGGGGAAGAGTAAAAAGGTTGGTTTTAATGAAAGTGGGAAAGACTCCTGGACATGCGACAGTAGGACTGGTCTGTCTGCTCTGATACCACAGAAAGATCAAGAGCAACACATTTTCACTGGGTTAAGTGAAGCTCTATTAGCGTAAAACCTCCTTACCTCATAAACTGTCAGACATTAAACTGTTAGCTCTTGAACTGCTCAGTAGTTACTGCCTTTAAGATGAAGAATTTCTGATTTTGTTTCTAAGTAATGAAGTACTGACTGCTACCATCACATCCTGTCAGTCACTTTACATGACTGGGACTGCCCTCCTTGACACCATTCAATTAACCCATCATCAAAGTATGCAATCAGAGCAGACACACAGCAATACACATTATAAATGGCTCTCATCTATGCTCACTCAACTGTTGTAAAAGTATTAGGCAGACCTCACGTACTAAGGGCTCGCATAAGGACTTTATTTTTTATTCTTTTCTCTGTGCTTAAAACCCTCTCTGTAATAACATTCATTATGCCCTCTCAGCTCAGGCAATCCCTCTTCAATCAAAACAAGTGACCATAAGAAAGCATATTAGAATTTTACACAACAGACAGCAGACATGTTTGCTGCTATTGCATCGAGGAAAACCCTGAACATAATCCTTCCATTAACATGAATACAAATTATTTGTGTTCCCCCTTTTTTTACCATAAAAAGAATGTTTGCTAAGCCCTTTCTTCACATAGCATCACACAGTTCACACATAGATTTCTAAATACTAATGACATTGGATTTACCCACTGCGAGGGTACAATTTACAGCAATAAAACATAAGAACCTACTAATGATCCTGACATTTAGGATCTTTCTGACTTGGGAAAGGAAAAACTTTGTGCAGGTTAGATTTTAGGACTGTAAGCCCTACCAGATAACAAAATTATTAGTTAGATATAGATGGTTCAAAAAGAATGGGGACAGTCCCAGCTGGCTTCAGGAATGTTTGTGGGTCGATCCCCCTTGCTCCACAAATGTGATATTAGAGATCATGTGGCTCAGGCACAATGCCCTGTGGGTATTTGGAGCTAACATCCATTCATTAAGAGAGTAATTAATTTTGGAAAACATCTATAACCTGAATTTGGAAAAACAGGAACCAGTTTATCCTATTGAAAGCAATGTATCTTTTACATTCTCTGAAAGACAACACCCACCCCTGTGCCACAGAAAATACACCAGTATTTAGAAAGCTCCACTGATATCCAGACAATACAAATAACAATTATATTACTGACACTTTTTGAACATATTATGAAAATTTTCCCATGTAATAGACTAAGACTGCCACGAGCCTCCTCATTTTTCTGTGCTCCCCACTAAAGAATACTAAGTTCACAATTTCTTCCCTTTAGAAAGTATTTAGAAAGCAAATAGGGAAAACCCAAAAAAACCTGATCATGAACTCTAGATGCAGTAATCTCAAATGCCACCTAAGTTTCCTATTTTGATACTGCAATGCTATATTCACTACTTTCTTCTAAAAATACTCTCTACGTTTAGGTTTCTCAAATACCATCACGTAACAACTGCTTGGCCCTTAATAGAACTCTGCACAACTTCATTCAAGGAGTTATAGACAGTTTTTACTTACCACCCTGCTATGAAAACAAATGGCTGTTCCCAAATGGATTTTATGGGGAGGGAAGTAAGGCAGAGAGAAAAGGTTCATGCAGCAGGACTGCATGGCTAAAGGGAAGCTGACCTAGCAACCAGTATCTCAGATGATATCACAGTCAAAGCAAATTTATACAAACGCCCTTGATACTCTGTCATTAGGGTCTAAATCCTTCTAAAGGTTCAGAGAACGTGTTAGAAGGTCACAAAAGAAACCTCTGAAAGTCACTACTTGTTCTCAAGCTTTTCCTCTTTATTGCACAAAGCTAGATACAAACAATGGGGAAAACTGATCCCAAAGGGCATCCTCAGCTTTGCGGAAGCCCTGAAAGCTGCTGAAATGATTTAGCAAAAAAACTTTCACAAGAGAATTCCCCAAAAGTCTTTTCCCAAATGTATTATGCTCAACGAGGATGTTTAAAAGTACAGTCCCCTACACAATCCCCTGAGACCCCACTAATTAATGGCAGTCCTCCAGTGGCCTGGAGGAGCCACTGCAAGCAGGCAGGAATGTGAAGCAGGGTTTCAGTTACACACCCCATCAACATTTTAACATCTATCCCATATCCAGGCTCCAGAGCAAAGTTATCATAGATAACAATTAGAAAACTACATTAGAATCCCTCAACCCCATGGTTAGTTTAGGGTATTAAATTGATACAGTACAACAATAAATCAAGACTCCTTTTTTTATCCTGACATCATTCAATGCAGACTAAAATCTAAAGCCTTATAAATATCTGGTTTTGTATACCAAAAAGTTATGCAAAAGCATAAAAGTATGTGGAAAATTTTCAGGAGAATTTTCAAGGAGAATGTCAGCACGTTAGGAACATTATTAATGTGGTAAGATGGATTCAGAAGTAAAATGCTGATGTCACTATGAAGGGCATCCTGAGTGAGCCTGCAGGCAAACACCAACATGACTACCAAAATGAGCTGATACTATAGTCACAATTGTCCAAGCCAATGGTTTGCTAAAAGACCCCAGGATTGTAAGTATATAAAAATTATTCACCTAGTTCAGCTAATACTCAAATTCACTAAAAAATTTTATCAGAAAAAGGGAAAATTATTAAAAAGTCTACTTTTATAACATATCATTCTAAAAAGTTATCTTAGATCAAAACTCTGGGAATTTAATTTTCAAATATGAAATCAAGACAACTCTTTCATACTCCAGAAGTTAAACAATTTTATTTTACTTCATGGCTAAATCATGAAGCCAAACCAATAATTATTCATACAGGAATTATTCTATTCTAATATTTTACCAGAGAAAGACAAAAAACTATGGCAGGAAAATAGGCTTGAATTCCATGTGACAAAACAAGAGAGAACCCCTAAATTCCTGACCTGTAATCTATTCGTCGAGGGCCACTGCAAACATTAAGTCTTACAGCATAGACTGAAGTTGAAACAAACTCTGCATTTGATCCACAACTTTTCCAAACTGAATTAATATCATAAAAGCACCTGATGAAATGAACAGCAGCAATATAACATCGCGTTTCAGACACAGAACATCGCAAACCTGTCATGTTTACCATGAAATCCATGAAAACCCAACCTGATCCTTGCAGCAACTACCATAAGGAAACATGGCAGAGAAATGAATGCCAATTGGTACCACCTATAATGCAGAATGATCATTAAGTTCAGGCAGAAATTCATATATTCACCAAAAGTGGAACAAATCCCTAGGCATGGTTGGGAACCTATAGACACTGCTGAAATTTCTAAATTCAAGCATTTTCATTAGAAAGCAGTGCCTTTGCCATAAATATAGAGACATATTGCACCAAATTTAGTTATTAGCGTTCGTCGATGAAATTTAGCTGCCTTCACATTTGACTTTCATTTCTATATTCCAAGCATTTTTATTTTGCATCCAAATTCCATATACATGGGAAAAGGTAATGTTAGCTACAGCTGAAGTTGTAATTTTAAATCCAGTTCCCTGTTGTTCCTAAGAGAAATTTTCCGATGGCTTGCATTTGACCTGCATTTGGCTCCTCAGCCTCATGCACTACAACTGTGTTAACTTAGAGTAGCACAGGATTTGTTTCTTTGTCTTTTCTATGACCTGACTGGATGTAGATGTAATAAAATATTACTAAATGACTGTAAAAAGAGATCAATTTATTTTTTACAGCTCCAATGTAAAAATGCACTTATAGCCCATTACCGTACTAAAGGTAAAAAAAACCCTAAAAATCTATCTATACATAACAACCAATATCACAAGTGCAAATTCAATCCATAAAGCACATTTTTAGCTTTGCATGGTATATTTTCTATTTTTTAAGCATTTTCATAGTGACTGCAGATCACTGGAAGAAATGAACATCAATTCACAGCCTCCAGCCTCCAAATGAAAGAGGCTCTACTGCTATTTCCCAAGTTGATTAATAAATTCCTATAGGTCTTCCAAGGTTTATGAAGAAAGCTTAAAATCTGTCTTGTTACAAGTTCATAAACATGTACTTTTCCATCACAGCTGAGATGTGGGATTGGCCTGCTCTGAAATTTAGGAGACACCCCTTCTTCCTTTATAAAAATTCCTAACGGATAATGTTTGTCAGGAAGTTTTAGACCAAACCTAAGTCATCATCAAGAAAGGTTTAAGATAAGGGCTTGGCCTGCAACCAGTAACTTCTGAAAAGACTGAGCGGATAGGCACTGTTAGCATTTTATGAAGCATCACCAGCAACAGGGTGGCCAGAAGACTGCTTCCAGAAAGCCTCCAATCTGAATTTCATCAGTCCTGTAGTTTTAATATCCTGTAGTTTTAATACCTAGCATCAGCTGTGATTATGACCCACTTAGGGCATAATCCTCTTCCCCATATACACACTGGCATGCATATCTAATCCTTTGATGAATAAAAATAAAAGCAACTGAGATCACAATTGTTTTCATTTCAGACTTCACGATTTGATGAAAAGAACGGACACAGGTTATTCTTGGAGATCTGTTCTAAAGAGATAACCTGGTAAGCAGGACAGTGGCAACACTGTAGGTGATACAAAGGTTGGGAGATAAAGAGATGCTATTGCCATTTCTTGTTCTAGCCTCCTAACTTTTAGGTGGATAGAGATAAGATAATCCGATCTTAACATCAATGTGTTACCATTTCTCTTTATTAATAACATTTCATCTTTCTAGTAAGACTCACTGAAATGTATTGTCTGGTCCCATCTTTAGAGCAATTCTGAAATTTTAAGATTGGGATTACCCTAATAACTGTCCTTGGAAATATGTTTCTGCTATGGAAGATTTTAGCCCAAAATAACTGCAAAATCTAAATATGCCTAAAATATTTAAGAAGATGCTGCTTAAGACTGAGTAAAAACAGAATCCATCTGGAAACTGCCAAGTTCTAATGCTTGAAATATGCCAGTGCGTTAAACAGCTTGCAGGAAAAATGTACTATATTTTCATGAAAAATATACTTTTGTTAAATATATACTTTTATTTTGTTAGAAAAATGTCTAATAAAAGATTTCCAAAGGTTTTTTTTCCCAGATGTTCTGCAAAATATTCAAGAAAATCAGAGTTTGTAACATCTATGTAAACAACCAACCCAAGTGCAATCATCACTTGAAATAAAGGGAAAAGGTATGGGAGTGCTCCCTCTGCTAACAGCACTTCTGTATAGGCAACTACCCCCCCTCCTCCTCTGGCTGGAAAACGATCGTGCAGCAGACCGTGTTCTTTTCTTTCCTTGCTCTATGATCTGAGTGCCTGTGCTCACATAATGTGACCATGAGAAACATGCTCCATTTTGATATAACCAGTGCCAATAGTATTTCCTGCTCTACATCATCACAGGGCTTGGGAGCATCTGTGCATGAATCTCCTCTTGCAGAGGGCAAAGAGGATCTTCTCACCTGCCACACTAAGGGGCCGGGGGGAAGCCAAAGACAGATTGAGAAAGGGGAGGATGAAAGAGGCTGTGAGTACACTCTGAGCTGTTTTCAGGACCAAGAGGAGTGTTTGGAAAGCAGTATGTATATTGAGGCTGTGGGAACCTCTGAAGTGGGACACAACAGATGCAGCTGCCAGTAAGTGATTTTCTTCATACAACTCCAACATTGGGGTTATTAGTATCACACTAGCTAATACAGATCTGTAATTAAAAATACTTGTTTTCTGAGGAGCTGGTATAATTACTTTCATCCTTTTACTCCAGTTTTGCTGCAGTTCATGGTTTGAGGGGGGGATTCTTTGTTTGTCTTCAGGAGGTCAGTTTGGGGGTTTTTACATATTCCCAGTCACACCTCTAAAAATCATTTACAGTTTGAGATTGTTTTTCAGTCCGTGCCAGCTGTACACGTCTTTGTTTCTTACATGTAATACAGTCACACAGATACTAGTGAACTACAACTGTTTTCCAAACTCACAAACTAGATCTGTGGTCTACAGCTGTGAGCCAAAAGGGTGGCCGAAAATAAAAAAACCCACCTTAGTGAGAGTATAATGGCCATCATACACAACATAAAACTGACTCCTTACAAGCACAGAATCTCAGAACTACATGAAGGCCCAGATTTTAAGTCAGAATATTGGACTTCAGTGCTGCACACATTACAATATGACTTTACCTAAGTCACCTCTATAAAAATACGCTGTGATATAACACAAATATTTATTGTAATAGTGTTTTGGGGAACCCAAAGGGGGCCTTGGCCTTTTCCCCATCCAGCAGGACTGACACACATCGCATTCAGGGGAATATAAGTGTCGTGGTGACGCTTTTCTGTAGCACAGTTGATATACTTGTGTTAGATCAGTTAAAGGATGGACACAAATAAGTAATTCCTGCAAGGCTGGTGGCTGACTTGACAAGCAGGGAACCAAAACTAGCCCCATATCTCTCCTCCTGCATCAGAGAAGATAAAAGATTTTGGTATTTTATTGGGTCTCTCAAGGAAGAGAATTGCTAAACAACTTACAAAGTGGCATGTAAAGTTTTCAACCTAATCAGACTGGCACGATGCAGAAAGAGGAGCATACAGTATATTACTGAAAAACCTCCCATAGGCTCCTGCCAATCATGCCAGACTACTGCTCGTAACTTAAATTATTCATTGGGGATGAATAAAAGTTTAATCAATAAACCCAGGGTCAAGATACCCATACTAGAGGTTCAGAAAAAGAAGATGCCTTGAAACTCAGCTGTAAAATATTATGTGTTTTGAATGAAACCTTAATATCTTCTCTAGTTCCTATATTCATTAATAATAAACCACAACCTCACCTGACCTTTGCCTTCACAGATTTGAAAGACAATTTATGAAAATGCTTAGCATTCCTGGATTTCTTTACCACTACTTCAGGTTCCTTCAAGAATACTTAATATTACAAAGACAGCTCTTGATCTTCATCCTGCAGAGCTATTTGTAAAAGCAGCTATTAGAGAAAAGCTTCAAAAGAGAGTAAAGTATGCATAAAGCTGGTCACCATTGTGTACTGTTTGTCTTTTGTATTGATACTTAAATGGTACAGCACCAGATTGCAATACGTATTGATACTAGATCCTTCCATAATTGGCAGGGCCATAGGCAAGCATTAAGTTATTCTATGTTGCAGTAATTATAGTGCAGACCGATCACTCTCCAAGTCGGCAGGAAAAGCTGGCAGGTAAAGTCGCTGCATACAGCAATCATAACAGCACTGACAGGCTGCTGTCAAGCAGGCAGGGGCATTCTGGAGATAGATAGCAGAAATGCCAAACCTGAGACAATTGCTCTTGAGATATGTAATAATTCATATTAGCTGTCTGATACTTCTCCTTGCTGCATTGAGCATGATTAAAATAAACTAATTAGAATCACAATCATCATGCACTCAAACAGGAACCAAGATGCAAGCTATCCAATGTGATCATGAAGGGGTTTTTAGCAGTTCAAGTCCTGGCTTCTTCACCTATTAACCAATTACAGGTTAATATGCACTCTGCATAAGGTTATGGAAGTGCCATTAGAAGCACGGATCTATAGCCCTCTTCTGAGCAAATGTTCATAGGTGCTATATTAAGATCTCCATTTATTAAGCGTTGGAACTGGCTGCCCAGGGAAGTGGGTAAATCACTATCCTGGGGGCATTAGGGACATGGCTTAGAGGTGCACCTGGCAGTGATAGGTTAACAGTTGTCTCCATGGTCTTAACGGCCTTTTCCAATCTGAATGGATTCTACGGTTTGGGCTGCAGTTCCAGGGAAATACAGCAGCTGCTTTGAGGCAAAGTGAAAAGTGGATTTCACTTGCATCCCTGCCATGGCACAAGCAGGAGACATGTTCAGCATTGTTGCCCCCTGTGTCCCATGGCCAGGACCCAGAGAGCAGGATGACCTATAACCAGCCACACATGCACAGGAGGCACAGTGGAGTCCTCCACAGCAGGAGGAACCTGAAGGAAGTTAGTGCCTTGCAGCAGAGGTTTTGCTGCTGTGACTTGACATATCTACATCTGTATCAATCTCAAGCTAAGAATTTTGAGCTCATTGGGACAAAAAAAGCACTGATTACACAGTTGGATGTGCAGGGGTTTGGCCTTTCTTACCTGAAAAATCTACTAATTCATATCTTTTTATATTGAGATGCATTTACCAGTTTTGAGACTTCCTACATCCATCCACCACCACCTGAAATATTTAACACTTTTCCCATGCTATGTCATCCAGAGGACAACAGGCCATAGTCATACCAAGTGGCCACATATAGTTGGCTAACTAAATATACTTATGCATAGTAGGAATAGCATGCAAAGCTTGAACGGCCTTTCAGAACTCTTGAGAACTCCTAAGAACTGCTAACCCTTTTGAATTTCTAGCACTCAAATGTTTTCAGTCCCCTGACATGAATATTCAGGATACACAAAATGCAAGTACAGCAGTGGTTGGTCTGAAGGGAACCAGAGGAATACCTTGTATCTGGAAGCAGGTGCCATGCAACAGCCATGAGAATTTTTGCATTTAACAGGGTTTGTGCTCTGCTCTGAACCAGTGACTCAATATTACATCTTCATCTTCTTTTCATGCCAATTTTACACTGACTTAACTCTATTAACATACCCTTGCTTTTAAATGGCTTATTTTGGATTCACATTAATGTAGATGAGACAGAAATCAGTCCTTACTGGGGTTGGCTCCTAATACCTTGTGGATGCTGTCACCGACAGCTTCGAATAAATATTATTTTATTTAACCTGACATTTCATTTTATCTACTAAAAGTAGAATATGAAAAACATCTAGATTTGTGAAAACATTTTAGACAATCTATAATAAATTTAATCTGTGCTAAACGCACACGCAGGGGAATGGTAGTATCAATGTTAATCCATTCATACACTTTTAGTTATGCAATTCTACAGAAATTTCATGTATACTGCTAATTTTCCAACAACTTGTAATTGCCTTTTTTTAAAAGGTCACAGAATTTCATCCCCCATCTCTCTTAACTTGGCATCATTGCACTACCAATGAAGACAACATGACTTTGGGATTTTATATGCTTGGCCGAAACACTTATCTGCCTTCCAGAAGGAAGATTTTATCTGCCACCCATATTCAGACGCCCTGGAAAGATGCTGATTAGTTAAGTGATTAGTGTTAATAGTCACTTCATGAGGTAGCGAAGTTAGATCTAAGCGACTAAGCAAAGGCACTTGTATTTTAACTGACTGGATCAAAATCTAATGAAAAATGTAAATGACAACAGAGTGGAAGGTAGTTGCAACTAAAGAAATAAGTATACATCAAAATTAAGATAGTGGTAGCCTTTCACATAATTTGTCTTTGTTTTATGTGCAGATAGACTTGAACCTCAAAGGCTCAATTATGGATCCCGAGACTGCATAACACTAGGCAGGAGTATGAACAATCCTTACCTGATCAGAGGCAGGAAAGAGCCTGAAAACCCTGAACAAAGGATCCCTTCACTATACTTCCTACCTACTACTCATCACAGCCTTCCTGGAATACAGCCTGGCAGGCTCATGGCTCCCTCCTCATACCTGTGCGCCTGCTTATGCTCCCTATGCTGAAAGACCAGGTCCCTTCCTATGGTAGACAGAGAATGAGTCCTAAAAACATGGTACTAATGTTCACATTTGTTGTGGTTAGAGATAGTTCAACTGACATAAGGAAAACGTGGCAAAGGTCCTGAGGTATATTAACTCAGTGGAAAACAAGTCTATATGAGATAAACATGGTTTTATCTATGTTGCAGCTTGCTCATTTAGTATCAAGATCATAAAATGAGCTGTTCTGCGTGTCATACGAAGAAGTACTCTAGAAATATTCTCCTTGATTTTATAACATCACATAAACATAAGCCACAAAAATCAGTTCAGTATGGGTATCTTATTAGGATCACGTAATTGTTATTACAGTAAAGAACTATGTTATGCTTTGACTTTCATCAATTGAGTGGCAAATAAAGGCAAAAGGGAAGAAAAGAAGAAATGAGAAAATGATATTAAATTGTATTTCTTTAGAATTTAAAGGTGTATTTTTTACCAGCAGGCTCTCCTTTTGCAATTGAAAGCTTTATATTTTGTAACAGATTCATAGGTGGCAAAGTCGAAGTTAGTACAGCTATACCAGTTTTTACCTACCAAATTGGTCAAGATGACCACAAGAACCACAAAAACAACTTAAATGGAATTTAAACCACTTAAAATGGAACTTAGATCTTGAACCTTCAAGGTCTGGGGTTTCTGTTTGTTTGTTTCCTCTCTCACCCTCCTGAACACATAAAAGGCCAGCATTCACCTAACTGATTTCAATTAATAGATCGAGTTTCCAACATAGAACAAAAAAATCCTTCACAAGTCCAAAACTTTCCAATCTATTTTGGAAACAGATGGACCAAAATACAGAAGCTATTTCCCTCAATATAATAAACACTAATTTTTATTTTCTTCAAGTCATATTATTTCATAGAAATGGAAAGAAGAGAAACTTGTTTCTTTCCTTCATATGTGCTTAACCTTTTCTGGCGGTAAAGGGAATGCCAAAATTATGTGTTTCTAATAAAAGAAAGAACCTTTTTCAGACTGTACACCAGCTGCTGAGCAATTCTACAAAGTTGCATTTGAGAATGAATATGCTTTCTTGAACACATTCTGTAGCATTTTTTGCATAAGAGTCCTCTTAACATGGCAAAACAGTCATTTCAAAGATCTCTATGAACTCTGTTAAGGCTTCTCCAGTTATACATTGAGGTGGACTAGATCTCTAGACAATCCTTCTTCATGGTGAGGAGGACAACATTGCTTTGGAAAAAACTCAGTGAAGTTCAGTGATTTATTTTTTTTTATGGAGACTGAATCACTGGTCATTGCAAGAGTAAGAATTAAGCCAAAAAAACCCAACCCAATTTGTCCATAAGAATGGCTTAAAAGCAAAAGTGCCATACAAATGAACTGGCTTTAAAAAAAGTCTTGGCAGACAGTTTATCGGAGAGTGCAGAAGTAAACGTGTCAGATGTCAAAAATCAACTGCAAATTAATATGTATGTACAACCAAAGTATTGGTTTAATATCTCTCTTCCTTATGATCTTTTTTCCCTTTGTTGAATTGTAAATCTACTGTTTAATTTTCCTTTTTGGTTTTGGGGGTGTGTGTGTGTGAGTGTTTTAATCACTGATATTATAAGACAGAAGGTGAATTGATTTCCTTTGACCTCCATTAATTACTTTATCTTGCTCTTTAATCCTTTTTTAATCCTTTCCTTCACCTATCTTTCCTCAACCGTTAATATTCTATTAATACAAAATTTCAAAGAAGTCAATGATGTTACCCTCACCATTTCTTTCTTTTTCCATTTATCATTTAGAAAACAATTGTGTTAAAAATCAGTAATGCCCATCAGTGCATGAGAAAAACATACCAGGCAGTAACAGCTGTGCTCTGACATGGCTCTACAGACTCAAGAGTCTTGAACTGCCAGCTACATATTCCAAATAAATGTAGGTACCTCCAACTTCAAAATCACCATGAACTGGCTACAGAGTCACTCTACTTCAAAGATGGAAGGTGGGGAAGAAAGAGCAAGCATTTAAAAAGGTGATACAAACAGCAGTAAGGCAATACAACATTTTCATTTCAAGGTTCCTAGGAGAGAATGTTTCAAAATATTTGAACTCAAAATCAGTAACACGTGCCTGAGCTCTCAGATCAAATGCTCCCACTGAATGCACAGCATTCAAATCAGATTTAGTTAGGCAGCAGCATTTTCTACTGAAAAATATGTGGTCACTCTGAAGACACTCCTCGCTGTAATTGTTTATTACGGCATTATTATACACTGACAATGTAACAAAAGACTCATGGATCACACATGAAGATTTCCCCCCTCCCTCTCAGCAGTTGTGAGAGTTTGTGGCAGAGAAGTTGGATCCATGGTCAGATAGTGGATGGACAAAAACATATCCCTACCCCTGACTCCACTTCCTCTCTCCCTACAAAAACTATACACAGTGGGAAAATCTCATGTGTGCAACAACAGCCACTGAAGAATTACAGGAATATTTATCAATAGACTGTACCAGGATCCATGTAAATGCTGCTGGAAATAAAATTTATATGGGAAAACACTTATTTTTGCCCATTAGTGGGCTAATTACATGGTCAAGTTAGTAAATTGTAGAGGGCTGTTTTGAATAAAATATTAATATATTTTAATAAAAGTCCATTCACAACACGGAAGGGAGCTGACAAATGCTTGTTACATATGCAATATTTCTCTTTCATCAGTGTAGATTTTTACCTAATTTTTCTTTTAAAACATTTTAATGACATTTTAAACAGAAAAGCAGATGGGACGTAGTTTGCATGTAGAGGATGGGTGAAGTGGGTCATGTGCTTCAGCCAGTCTCCCACAAGGACTCATAACAACGATAGCTTTCAAGTAGAACAATTACAGATGTAAATTTGCAGCAGCAATTATACATATGCATGATTTATGTCATTCAGGTGTTATAGACTTTATGTGCATATGACATAAAGCTTTCAAAACAGAGATCCAAAATGATGACAATGACAAGCACAAAAGAGAGCTGCTGATAGCTAAGCTTGTGTTTGTGAAGAGGTGGCACTTATTGGCAGGAATCTCTCATTTGAAAAAAATCTTGCTCTGTATAACATGGAAATTAGACAACATGGAGAAATACTGGGTGTTAAGTAAACTTTATCAGCTAAAGTGACTAAATGTTTATATCTAAATATTCAACATCGTGCACATATAAGATCAGCTTCAAAGAGACAGTGTTTCAAAATTATCTAGATTTGCAGATTCCCACACAGTTCACTGCAGTTCAATAGCATTCTTCTGCATACAGTTATATCAACCTCTATCTTAAAGGTTTCTCAGACAATATTTGTATAGAAAGGAAGAGAGCAGAGACAGGGAACATAATTTGGCCCCTGTCTAGGATTTTCCATTAATGCTTCTTAACAGTTGTATATCCAGCTGTTCTTTGTGCCTCAAAAACGTGAGCAGAAAGAACAGAAAGTTACTTGTACCAAGAGCGTAGATATTTATTTTAATAAATATGTGTCTGAAGATAATCCTTGAAGATTAAAATGAGTTTGGAAATTCATAAACACAGGCCAAAAAAATTAGTCTGGCAGACTAATTTACTTGTTGACAGAATAAAGTAACACCATAAGAAAACCATATAGGAGAGCCATTTCCGTCTACCAGCAGATTCAGAATCTACTTGTTTGGGCTGCAGCACACCCCACCCCGCGCCTCACCCCCTCAAAGATGTCAGAGCCAGAAGGAAAGAAATTAGTAGAACCACTTTGCAGCTGATCATGCAATAATTATGCTGATTATTTGTATAAAATAAACTATGATTTTTTTTCCCAGTGATCTCAAAAGTACACCATTCTGCCCTTCTTGAGAACAAGGAGAAATGTGAGCTTGCTGCAAATGAATGAAAAGATCTGGCATTTTCACTCAGCCATGGAAAACTTATGTGAACAACCAGAAACATGTTCTGAAAAAAGCAAGGCATTACGATTACTCTCTTACGTTGCAATATGTCCATAAATAACAGAACGTAACGTGAGTTCCTATGGTAACTGTTGGGGGGTGAGATCATTGGGATTTTTTTCCACTATATTTAAAAAAAACCAACAAAAACTCCAATTATTTTTTTTGCATTCTCAGGTAAGGCTGATTCCAACCTGACTACTATTTTAGGATTTGTTCCCTTCTTGTGAATGACACAGGGATAAAGCACTTATGACTTAGCAAGCTTTTCTTGGGTCACTTACTCCATAATGTATAAACAAACAGATAGCACTCAGGAAAAAAAGAAAATCTGAATTTAGGAATCACTAATGCAGAACCTTTACCTGGAAAATGCTCAAACTGAGCAAATTTTGTTGAATAAAACATTTCTTCAGGAACAGGTCTTGCTTCCCTCCACAGTGCAGTCTGTAAAACTCTGTAAAAACATTACACATTTGCAAGTATGAAATGGAAGATCGTTCCTAACAGACTGGTTGAAGCCACAGCAGCAACAGTGCTCCAACATTAATTTGTAAGTATGCAAAATATAAACAACATCATACGACCCACTGCCTTTGCTTAAGAAAAAAAGAAATTGCTAATTTGTTTTGAGCTTAAGGGAAGAAAAGGCAGCTGCAAAGATCTTAAAATAAATACCTGAAATTTTCTCATTATACAATTATGAGTTTGTACTGATCCATATAATTGAAATTTATTTTTAAAGATAAGCCATAGGAAGGAAAGGAATCCACAACAATGACTTCTAAGAATAATTACTACTCAAATTTGTATTTCCAAGGTAATAGGCAACTATGTTTGAAATTCAGTGGGGTTGTTTTACTCGCACCATGCCACCAAAGCTAAACATTTTTCAAGCTACACGTGGAGGGCAGAAATAGTATGGATACAAAGAAATAATATTCTAAGCAAACCAATAAAGAAATTGGTCAAATTTAATAAACAGTACCTGCTCTACACTTAAATGCATTTGCATATAGCAGGTACACACATATATATGTATGTGTATACACATAAAATGAGATTGAAGACAGGCAAACAACCCAAATCACTCAGCAAATATTTTCTCATCTTACTTTTAGGCAATTTTATAAAAAAGGGGAGTTCAAACATTGAAAAAAAAATCCATAATGTTAAAGTTAACTTCTGTATTCTCTGATGAATACCTTGAGTTTCACCTGCATCCTTTTAAACTGACTAAACAGAAACAGAAGTGATTGAACAAAACAGATTATTAAAGTTGTGCGGTGGGTTTAGAGTTCCCCATGTGGTTTTAGGCTTCTAATCTACACTTAAATTTTTTTTTAAATAAAGCAAGTAGTTAAACAGGGACTGGCTTGTAGAAAGCCTACAGTGATTTTCTTTTTTTTTTTCTAGCTGTGTTTCTCCCTTTTCTACAACAGCCCAGAACACACAAGCCCAGAAGCCACAATCATTTAGTGCATTAAAGACATTTTTCAAGGCAAAAATGACCAGGGTTCATGTACATGAAAACAATAATTCACAACTCCACAATCCACAGCCTCAATGTTTTAGGGAGTAAGTGGTGTGTCAAAGCACCCCTCAGCGTGAGGCAGCCATTTGTCCACACAAGATTTAACACTCTTCTGCACTGGGTATTGATCAGCAAAACAGTTGGCATTCTGTCTTGTGCAGAATATACAAGACTTTCTTGATATTTTAATTGATCACTGATATGCACAACAGAGGGCACTTTTTCCTAAGATTTTTTAGGAGAATTATCAGAGGATGTGATGCCTCATTTGCTGGATAATAAATGTTCCATCATGGTAATAACTGCAGGGAAGGGTATGTTTCTGAAACACTTTTCTAGCTGGAGAAATGGATTAGAGAGATAACCATTTCATCAAAGTGGCAGAACAGTTGAGAGGAAATATGGAAGGAAATTTTTGTATAATTTCTGTAGAGTTGCTATTTGTCAAACCCCACTGGCATCAATCATACTATAGCTTTTCTTCTGATGCAATCACATCAAAAAATGTGAAGTTTCTCTTTAATATGCATGTGTTAGAGTCAAAGAAGGAGAGACATAGCATGGGAAGAAGCGGATGTTTCTTTGAATTGTACAATCATCTAGATAAGAAAAGTTAAAGTAGTAATACCATAATTTTAATTTCAGTTTATAAGCAAGTAGTGGGTGAGTTTTGCAAACATTAAAGAGATATCTTTATTAAATTTTATGAAGCGTGTTTTGTAGCTAAGAATGCACCGTTTCCAGCAAGGTACCTGAACATATATGTAAATACACATCAGTTCTGAGACATGAAATTCACATATAGAAAACCTGAGTAGTCTGACATTCTTGAAGAATAATAGTGATTAACATGTCTGGACTGCAGTCAGTCAAGAACCATGTTAATGGATTTTAGAGAAGGCATTCCTATCGACCCATGCAACCCTGTAGTGAGGTCATTAAAGAACAAGAAATATCCAATAAAAGGATTTGCTGCATGTAAAAAAAAGTTGCCTAATTAGAACAGGGAAGCATAGAAGTCAGATCACAAGGGATTTTTTAATGTATCTTTTCCTGTGTTTTATTATATTCTGTTTCTCCCTCTCTCTCCTCCCCCACCACAAGTTTCAAACAGAACACTTAGTTTTCTTTAGAAATTCATATTCCAAAAAATATAGCTAGTTGTAGGATGATTTCCATATGTTGTTCAAATGAGATTTGAGAGGCATCCAGAAGCTTAAACTGCCTACTGCCAGTGGTGCTGTGTCTATTAGAACATGTAATGTTTGTGCTTGGGATATAGCATAAGTATAGTGGAGAAGATTAGTGGGCCAGAGGGGAAAAATGAAAAGGGAAAAGAAAACCCAAACATATAGAGAATCAAATAGCTTATGACTAGAAGCTTGAAAATCAACATATGTAACAGCTTACCTGAGTAATCACAGGCCTCGTGCATTTTGGATTGGCCATGCAGAAATTCATACACAGGCTTCTGAAAACTAGACATCAGAGAACAAAGACTGCAGTTCCTTGGAATTTTTCCTAATAATAAAAAGGATTAAAAAAATTATAGCACAGAGGCACAATCACTTCTATATAGTGTTTGTCAGACTTTCCTATGAGCTGTCATAGGTCTTTAACTCCTCATTAAAAGGTTATGGCATGTTTGTGTTTTGTTCGGTATTTGCATAATTTAAAAATATTACCTAGCAATTAATGTATGTAGATTATATCACAGTGACACTTCACTGCAGTGAATTCTATGTTTCCCTGCAGATGTGTTTGTTACTGTGTCTATAATTAAGCAGTTATTCTTCCCTCCCCACTCCCTACCCCAGCACCTAGGTGTCTGTGTAGATGGTGTATTCTCTCTGTGCTCTCTCCTTACAGAGGATGTGCTCCATATTCTGCTGCTGTAGTTTTCCAACTGTCTCTATGACTTGAAACATAAACCTGTAAGAATGTAACCCGAAGTGACCCAGGCAGAGTGAGTTGCCCCTGGGTCACACTGTGGGATAGTCACTCTCCTACCTCCTCAGCAGAATTCCAGTGAAGATGGCACATGCCACGCGACACTGTCATGCAGTACATGTTTAAGATCGAGTATTATGCCTGATACATAAACAGAGTACATTCCCATCCCTCATCCATGCATTGCCTTTGTTAGAAATGCCAATGGTCCTGGGAAAGTACTCACGGTAGACACGTTAGTGAAGCAGTGATTTATTATACGTGCTTGAAAGAGCGGGTGACCTAACAAAGTAGGCACACCTTTGGTCAGAGTTTGTAGCATTTTTATACCATATTCCTGTAGGTTCCCTCATACACCCACACATATTCATCACCTGTCCCACTTCATATTAAAATTAGTCCCAAGAAGTCATTTCCATAAACTCCTCCCAACGGCGCCTGCGCGCTGCCTCATGGTGCTGGTCGTCAGGGGGTCCCAGCGATGAAGGCTCGAAGCCTTCATCAGGTTGAACTTTTCCCCTCCTTCCCTTGGCACATGCGGAGTTGTGATTGTTCCAGATGGCACAGTTATAATTGGGATGTCTTCTTCTTATCAGTCCTGGGTCTGCTTTAAATTATCTCAAGAACATTATTCACTCAAAACTAACTAGGAGTTGTTTAGGTAGGTCAGAGTTGTGCAAAGTCATCTTCTGATATAACCACTATGACACTTCAAATCATCCTGTTAGTAAGCCCCCCTTAACAAGCATAGCACCCCCCTTCTTTGCAAGCATTTTCTTAGCAAGCGCCCTTTATTACAAATAGCAATAATAGCAAAAGGGTGCAATGTTTCGGCAACGTTGAGACATATGTCCACTGGTACAGGCATTCACTGAGGGACACAGTCCTTCACACCACCCCGTGGTTCAACATTGCTATTTTATAGATGGTGCTCTGTGATGGATAGAGGATAGAGGCAAAGCAAGGAGGAAGGAAGAGAAAAGCATGTGCACAATAGTTCAATAGCTACAATTAAAACATTTAAATACTTGACATTTCCAATAATCAATAATAACTGTTAAACATTAATTAAACATCATATGTATCACAATAGCATGTAAAGTAAAAGTTTCCCTCCCCTGTTCCCCCATGGACTAAGTTTTTCAAAATTTACAAGCTCAATTTAGGCACTTTCATGTCTGTCAGGGTATTAAGTTATAAATCTTCCTTTTGTCTGGTACAAATGCTTATTTTCTGAATAGTGGAGCTTAAATAGGACATAAAGTTTGTTGAAGGAATCCAGAGCCTCCATCCAGGCTTAGTTTTAAAAATGCAGAACATTGTAGAAACCTGTTTGTGGAACCAGATAACTCTCACATTCCACCTCATTACCCAAGTCACAATTCAACCACTTATATGACTGTCCGGTGTATGGATATAAATTTATTAGAGCTGTGTATTCTAACTGGGAACCCTTTTCAATTTGCAAAAGCAACATTTCCCAGCATTTTCCACACCTTCAAGAGCGCTTGGTTAGCCCCCAGGTGTCTCAGCCCAGGTGAGGAAGAGCTGGTTATTGAAATAGTTGCTGTTGTATTTTCAGTGAAGATTTTGCCACGAAATCACATGCAACGTATCAGTGTTTTACACTCTTTTCCATGCTAGGAGCAATACATCTTGATGGTTCTAATTTCATTGTCTGCTTTTTTTTTTTTTTCTGTCAAATTCCCTTCAGTTTTTCAACTACAAAACTCATAAACCACAATCTGAAATCAGGAAAAAAGATTAGTCAGATATACAGCATCATTCAAGATTTGCATGTTCAAAGAAAGAACTTCTGTCATCTGTTTTTTACCCAGCTGTAGTAACAGCTACCAGGTTTTCAGATCTCTTTAAAAGGGAAACCAGCTCTAAGAAAATTAACAGTGTGCTGTTAGAAATAAGTAGGTCAAAAATCAAGCTTTTCAGATAGTTTTGAGACAATAATTCTTAATAGCTTTTGAAAAGTGTGTTTCATTACTTAATTTTCCTAACTTGCCAGCTTTACATATTTACTATCTTCTCTTTTCAATTCTTCTGATGCCACAGAATTACACAAAAATGTCTAGAAAAAATCTTAGTGCTCTTAACAAACCGATGCTGGTTTTTATTGGTATTAATGTTTAGTTGGAAAAATTCATTTCTGTCTTCATTAACCAGCTGTCTGTTCTAATAAGATAAATTTTACAGGCAAGAAACACACTGTGCCAGGCATATGTAGAACGTGTTTTTGCACATGTATAGTTTTTGGCAAGAGAAATATTCTGGGCTATGAGTGCTTTTTTTTTGGGGGGAGAGGGAAAGGGGAGAGGGAGATGGCTTGTTTGTTTTGTTTGGTTTTTTCTTTGCCTCCTACCAAGCTATCAAGAAAACTCAAGTTAATTTCAGAGTGTGGATGGACTTCAGGTTTCTGTGCTGAACGCATCATCTCCAGACCCCCACTTGTTAAAAGTGCAAGAGACTTCTGCAGCATAATTCCAACGCTGTTTTGTTGGATCACTTGAAGATAAACTGTCTAGAGCTTGGAGTGAGAGGAGTGGCAAGCACACCTGCATACTCAGCACATCAAAGGGTAGCCCCTCACAGTGAAATCCCCTGCAACCACTGTTATGGCTCAGGATATTTTTCCAGGCAATAGAAAAACTCCACTGGGAGAACGGTCATGGAAAGACTGCCAGGCATTCCCTTGGCTCCCTCCACCATAGGTGTGAGGTGCCTGCCTAGAGAACGGCGTATCTGCACTGAACTGCCAGAGTCGATTAAAACGTTGATCTCATTTTCCAGTGCAGCACCTATGAAGCATGATTGTGGCACAGAAAAAAACATTTACTGTTGCTACATATCATTAGTCTATCACTGGCCCACTGAGGCATGCAAACACTTCTGAATTCTTTGCCAGGACAACAAAATTGCAATAAATATAACACTGCCAACAGCCCGCGTGCTAGGAAAAGGAAAAAGAGCAAAGCTTGAAGTTTTACAATGCATTCCCTGGAAACAAAGAGACTCTGTTTAAGGAGACCAACAGCACATGTCCTGGTGGCCAGCAGCTGTCTGTCAGGAGAGTTCATGTCAGCTCTGCTTCCTCCCCTTGGCAGAATGTGAGGCTGGAAAGGGCCTCCCAGCTCTCCTGGCAGGGAGGCTGAGCTTCTGGCTTCTTAATGCCATGTCCCCGTGTGCTATGGAAAATGCTTTACATTTTCCTGGGGGAAATCTCTATTCTTTGGCAGGATATTTGCAGGCAGCGTGCTACTCAGCAGAACTGCTCACTCAAACCACTACTTTTAACATTAAATCCCTCTGCCAGACCCCAGTTAGACAATGGCAATCCCTAAGAGAGACAGAGGCTTGTTCAGTGGTATTAACCAGGGAGCCATGGATTTTGGAAAAATCTTTGCTTCTGCAAATTTGTCTCTCTCAGAAGACAATTTTAGTAGACATGTGCCAAAAGAACATCATTGCTGTAGTTACTCTCTCAGTGGCAGACATAGTGTAAGAGGTTACTATATTCAACTCTTTGTTGTCCTCCTCCATGACGGTGGTGATTGAACTATGCACATGCCAATGCTTCACAGATATCAAATCATATTGTTAAAAACAATCAAACAAAAGACAACTTTGTTTATATTGTCAATTTTAAAGAAAGACAATGCCAAGATTTAAACTGTAAAGCAACTGGAAAAGTACTATGTTTTCTAAGAAGCTGGGAACTTTTACTTGAGTTGGATCTGCTGCCAGCAAAGTAGCAATAAGATAGATAAACATGGCTTCTTCTAAATTCCTCTAGTTCTGACATTTTCCTTTCTGTCTGTGAAAGGATGGCCAAGCCTTCGTTAGACTACATTCCTTTAACTGGACATAAAATCATGGGGTTTATGGGACCAGTCACCACACAGCCATGCAGAATGACCTGTTGGATTCATATTTACTGATAGAAAAAGGTGAAATTTTAAGTGAGAAGTCCTTCAATTACTGTCTCCATAATTAGCTAAAAATTCACCATATTTTTATGGCTAGTAACCACTTGGGAAGTACTGAACACACCAGCAGAGATAATGAAAGGAAAGCAAATTTGCCCAAAGGGATTATCAGGACCTCACCCTCTAACAGAAACTATGAATGGGATTAAAGGATTAGTTAAGCAAACTAACAATGGTGGCAAAATGGTTGAACCAGCTTTTAAACAACACTATAATGAAAGGTGGGATTAATTGGCCAGAAATATCACAACTCTAAGCTCAGGGATGAAACCCAGAGCACTGCTGTCTGCTATGACTTGAGGAGGATGTCTAGGGATGGATAGTTGCAAATCTTCCAGTCTTGGTTTTATGCACAAATAAAATGCTTCTGTGATCAGTCAAGACCAGTTTAATAACATGCAGACTGATTGTAATCTCTTGCTACATACATGTACAGAGCTAATAAATGGCTAACTACAGGTCATGGACTTAACACTGCAAAAGTGTCTATGAAGAACACCTCAACTTTATAACGTGATCAAACACGTGGATTTTTCAAATCTGACACACAGGTTTTTCCACACTACAGCCAGAAAGGCACGTACATTGCCAGGAAACTGGCTATTCCCTGGAGCAGCTATAGACCAAGGAAAACTTAAAGCACTTTGGTTTCTTGAGCAGTTAGAAAGGAAGTCCATAAAATAACATCTGAACCATCAGAAAACAAACTCTCTCATTTGCAAAAACATAGAAGCACAAAGACTACGCTGATGTTGAACATATTATTTCCTTCTTTCCCTTAATATTTAATCATTGAGGCACACACCAGGAATTCAGTATTTTTTCTAGTAGGCTTTACTTCATGCATTAAAAGCCAAATAATTTCTCCTGTAGTTCCACCCATCTGGATGGTTGCAAAACATAACGTGACCCTAAAATACAGTAATAAAAAGAGCAACCCTAACATACAATACTAAAAACAGCATTCTAGCAGAAAGTCAAAGTTAAAAAGCAACAACACCCCACTCTCCCATAAATAACAATACCAATGTTGTTGTTTTGCATGAATTAATGCACGAAGACTAGTAACATCACTAGTTATCAAAGGTGCCCTTGATGTGCCAGCTAATCACCCTGGGATGCCAGTGCCCTTTGATCCTGTCAGTGGTAGTTCAAAGCCTGTCAGCATATTTTCCATCTTGCTGATGACGACAGAATTAAGCCATGCCCAACATGCTAACCCCATTTTTCTGATTTCACCTTCCAGCAGCCCAAGTAGTACCTTGTTCATTTTCTCCAGGGCAGGACGTCTGCAGAAGTAAAATGTAGGCTCTTGAAAGGTAACAGTAAATCCAATCAGATTTCCTGGCCTTCCTTCCACAACAAAAATCACAAATTTTTGGGAAATAACATAAAAAAATACAGATACAAAACTCTTGTTTAATTTTGCAGTGACCAAAGCCATGAAGATTTCAATAAGAGATGAAATATTATTTGAAGCATATGAAACAAATCAGGCTGCATGAATGCACTCTCTTCTACAAAGATCTATGAGGTCTAATTACAAAAGTTTTCATTACAATATGAAAACTTTTGCTAGGCTGGAGTATAGATTTTTCTTAGAGTCGGTTGAATATTTCCAGAAGTCAAATGAAACATGCTCAAAACATACAGCTCCAAAACCTATATGCCAACTTGGATGAAATGCTGAAGGCTCAGTTCCTCCTTACCAGTTGCTTTAATTTAGCAGCTGGGACACTTGAAAGATTCAAAACCCAGGTATGGGGTACTGTTGTTAGATGTTACTAGTATGAGGTTTACTGTCCTGACCACTGCCCTCTTCTCTTCTAACACACTCCACCTTCAGAATTTCTTTTCTAAGCAGAGAGAAGAAAATTATACATCTGAAATAAAAACTTATTAATTAATATAATTATATTAGATAATTGGAAGTCGCGCTCTGCCTTGATTGGATTTTTTTGATATCTTCACATATAACTGTAAAAATAGAAAAAAAGCCTCTTATATTTCAACTCCTTTTTTTGAATGTGTGAATGGACTGAGTGCCTTGGAAAAGATACTTCCTTACCATAACAAGTGAATATCCTGTCTTACTGTCCAAACCCAAGGTATTTACATGAAACCAATTCAGCATCTTAAGAGATTATGTAGAGTTCGTAGCTCCATCTTGGTTTTGAAAATACAGATGAACACTGATTGCTAGAGTTTGTTACAATATAATTCATTGTTGTATAACAAGTATTTCCAGTCCCGGGTTATAAACAGTAGACACTGGAATTTTTCAGAGATGTAAAAAGCTATTAAATAGTACAATTTTTCTTAAAACCTTATATCAAGAAAATAGACTTCACAATTTTTTTTGTCTTAAAAATAGTTCTGAATATAGATATAGAGACCTCTCAAATTTGGTACTTAAAAAACATATATATAGCTTGGAGAAGAGGAGGCTGAGGGGAGACCTTATCACCACCTACAACTACCTGAAGGGAGGTTGTAGAGAGGTGCGTGATGGTCTCTTCAGCCAGGTGACAGGAGATGGGACAAGGAGAAACTGCTCAAAGCTGTGCCAGGGCAGGGTCAGATTAGATGTTAAGAAAAAACTTTTTACTGAAAGAGTTGTCAGGGCCTGGAACAGGCTGTCCAGGGAGGGAGTTGAGTCACCTTCCCTGGGTGTGTTTACAAAAAGGGTAGATGAGGTACTTAGGGAGATGGTTCAGCTTAGGATGGGATTGGTTGGACTTGATGATCTTAAAGGGCTTTTCCAACCTTGTGATTCTGTGAAGATACCTATAAAGTGCATTACAAAGTGGACAGTTTCCCTTTGCCACTCCTTTAGCAGGGAAGATGTTCTAGCTTAAAGCTACTCTGAAAATATTGAAGATTTTCTTACTACAAATACTCTGGAGGTTATCAGGTAAAGAAAAATGTTCCTAGATGATATACAATAGCTTGTGCATCTTCTAACCAGATCATCTTTAGCAAAGCAGAATGACAATTCTATTAAGAGATACATTCATTGCAAAAATTGCCTTACCTCAACTCAAACTTTGAATGAGAAAAGATTCCGCACAAGTGGAATTCATCTCTCCAAAAATATTTCAAGATACGTATTTATTACAGTTTGGTCTATCACTGCTTTACCTTAAAAAAGACTGGAACTTCACCACTGAAACAAAGTAACTTGTTGTGAACTGGAAATACCTCTTTTCCACAGTTATTTGCAGAGCCCATGGGACTTTACATATCATTATCCGTTTCTGTTCGTTTGTAACCAGAAAAGCAAACCTTTGTCCAATGCATTTTTGGGAATTTTTAATTTAAAGACAGGGAAACATAACCTGAGGATTCAGAATTTATCAGGTGATGTCTACCTTTGAGGTGCAGCCATAAAGCCTCAAGGAAGCATAAACAGAAGATACTTGGATTTACCACACACCACTTCTCTGACAAACGTTGGGAATTTATTGCTTCCATTAGGCTCCAACAGGAGGTCTCATCAGTTTAATGGAGTTAGCCTACAAAACACTTTTCAGGTGCTGTTCACCTGAACAGCTGTTTCTGTCAGCATTTCAGTCTTCTCTGGAGTCAGATGATTAATGCCATCCTGAGCACGTCTAAGGCTGTTATCTTTTCAGATGCATTTCCTCTCCTCAGATTCGCTCAGCCCAGGAGTTGCAGCTCACAGGTTTCCAAACAATTTTTGTTGTTGTTGGCCAAAGACACAAAAACTAAGTTCATATGTTCAGGTTGGTGGATTTGTTTGGGTTTGTTTTCATTAGATGAATCAGGAGAAAAGCCTTTCTGATAGCAACTTTCCTAATTTTGCCATGGTCCCAACTGTAATTAGCTAGTTAGAGTTACTGAAGCACAAGTAGACGTCTGAGGGACATAGAAGGGCACATGTGCAGTTTCTGAAAAGGCAGATGGGGACAAATGCATCCCAGTAAGACCAGTGGCTCTAGTTCCACCTCTTTACTCTGCCTACAAACCCCTACTTTCTCGTCATTATTTTTTCCTCCTTATCACTTCTGTAGCAAAAGACCTAAAAGTGGTGATACCAATTGGCTTTAAGACATAAAAAAGGTTATCCAAAAGTTTTATACAGCTATATAGCACACAGCTAATGCCTAGACTAAAACTGTTTTAGAGAAAAGGTGCTTCAGCCACAGACTACTGATGCCCTAAGGCTTCATTTTTCCTCTTTCTTTAGGATTCAGACTGATAGATATAGCGCATTTGATCTGAAGCACCTATTTGGAGTAGTCTTGCTCTACATTTGTGTGCCTAAACCCATTTAGCTGGCTGTACAGTTACTTTATCAGAGAAACAAAACACAAATCCTTAATTGTATTGCTAGTTCATCCCTCTGCTCTGTCACATGTGTCAGTCTCATAGAAGTGTTCATCGGCATCTCCAGTCCTCAGAACTTTTCTTCCCAGCTTCCGTCAGGCAGTCCTGCTGGCACATGAACACTCCTTCTACCCTAAAATAATCAAGCTCACCCACAGCTCCTGCATCTAGTCACCTTCATTATCTCTACTATTCCCCGGATCTTCTCCGTTATTTTCACAGTTGTCATCTTACTTATTCTTGCCAAACTCCCTCTGAAAATCCCGAACAAGTCCTTTGTTTGCTTTTCCTGTTCCAAATCCCAGAGGTTGGTGACTGCTTTTCAAGGATTTCACTGCAAATCAGCCCTAATTGTCTAATTAATCTCTATTGTGATTAGAAGAAGGATGAGGTCCTTGGCCTCAGAGCAGTAAAACTTGTCTTTCTCAACAAGAATGCAGACAACAGCGACATACAGACACAAATTTACCAGTCCCTAAAACACAGGAAATTTCCTTTCTCGCTCAAGGACTGACAGATCTCAGTTCTCAGCAAAAAGAGCATCTTATACTTTGAGCTTTCACCAGTGTGTATTCAAATTTAAAGTACAAATATGAAGGAATTCCAAAAAGTCATCTCCAGTTTTTTAAAGCACACAGACAAATTGGAATCTGTACATTAAAGAAAATAAAAGAACCATCTGTTGCCACAGGAAAAAAACAAGCTATATTTAAAGTATCTCATACGAGACATAATATGCATCTTAATGGGAATACCATGAAAAAATTACCATACGTAATCAGAGAGAGCAAATAGATCAAAGCTTTTCTTGTATTCAGAATATGAATAAAATCAGTTTTATCACAGGTACCTTAAAGAAAGGTCAAAAAATGGGTAATAAGTCTAAATACTCATCACAGCTCTGTGTTTAGGATTACAGAAAAGAACAAGAACATATATTTTATCTAGCTAAATGTTTTCTAATGAGACTAATAAAAAGAGCACAAGAAAATTAATTGCTTTATGCTGAAACCCAGCAACTAGTAGCCATCTCAACACTAAAGAAATATCTAACCTGCATCTATATGCGATGTCATTGCTTCTCCAAGGCTGTGATGTTATGCTTTACGTTTCCTATGTACTCATACGGTCATTGGAGATGAGGTGAGATTTCAGGAGTTTCATTACTGGTTGATTAGAGGACATGACAGTACCCCAGCACACACAAATACGTATTTCAAGGAACAGTGATTTGACTTGCTTGTGTTTTTTAATGTGTTGGACCAACAGACAAGAAAAAAGTGTTGGTATGGGGGAAGCTTTATCAATATTTTTCAACTATACATTTATACTTTGAGGGACGGATTCTTAAGTGCTTGGCACATAAACAATCCTGGTCAGGTTTTTTTTTGTTACTGCTCAGCATTTGATTGTTCCTATTTATGGAATTTATAAACAGACTTTCAGATTTCAAAATAGCTCACATACTTGTTCATCAGTGAAAGCTCTTCAGATTTCTGACCCTAACAAGCATCATAAAAATTCTGAATGGAAATTTGTGCTGTTTCAAAAACAACGGGGAAGAGAACCTGCAAGTTAGACACATTTTCTGCTCCCTAGTTATTCACTGAAATTCAATTGAGCTAGAAATTTCAGACCAGAAATCATTATTTTTAGTGGGGAAAGACCTAACACTGTTCTCCCGAGTTTCATGTGTATTCCTTGGAGATAAGTTCTAACAGGACTGCCCATTCAGAATGATCATCCCATTCATTTTGCTTCATACTGGAAGCACATCTACACTGAAATATGTGACCACGTTTTATATGATATTTGCAGGCAGTAAATGACACTATAAACATATGATGAACGTGTGGGATAACTGCTAATAAAGAAACGTTATAAGGTAGAGTAACTCTCTCAATTTTTTCAAAGTGCTTTAATTAATTCACATTGGCTGGAATATTGAAGAGTTGGGAAAAGACATCCAATTACAGTCAATGATATTTAAAGGCCAAAATAAAACCAAAAGAAACACCAACACCCCATGCCCCCCACCTCCCCCCCAAAAAAACCCCCAAAACCACACTTCAACATCCTCCTGTGCCAAAATCAAATACAGAATCTGATAGGATTTTATAGGTTCCATTACATCCAAAGTAAGGCCTTGGATCCTGGAATTATTTATATCGACTCTTAAACCTGCAAATATTCCAACTGACGTCAAAAAGAGTGAGTTAATGACAGAATCGTAGGGGTTGGAAGGACCTTGAGAGATCATCGGGTCCAACCCCCCTGCCAAAGCAGCTCCCCAGCTCATATTACATTGCTAGGTGTCCAGATGAGACTTGAATACCTCCAGAGAAGGAGACTCCACCACCTCCCTGGGCAGCCTATTCCAATGCTCCGTCACCCTCACTGTGAAAAAGTTCTTCCTCATGTTGGTGCGGAACTTCCTATGCTCCAGCTTGCAGCCATTGCCCCTTGTCCTGTCCCCACAGACACTGAAAAGGGGCTGGCCAATTCCCCCTGCATCCCATGCTTAAGATATTTATAAACACTAATTAGGTCTCCTCTTTGTCTTCTTTTCTCCAGACTAAACAGTCCCAGTTCACTCAGCCTGTCCTCATATGGGAGATGCTCCAGGCCCTTCATCATCTTTGTAGCTCTTCTCTGGACTCTCTCCAGGAGGTCCCTGTCTTTTTTATCCCAGGGAGCCCAGCACTGGACACAGTACTCCAGGTGGGGCCTGACAAAGGCAGAGTAGAGGGGGAGGATCTCTTCCTTTGACCTGCTGGACACACTCTTCCTGATGCCCCCCAGGATCCCATTGGCTCTCTTAGCCACCAGTGCACACTGCTGGCTCATGGCCAACCTGTCAGCAACCAGGACCCCCAGGTCCTTCTCCACAGAGCTCTTCTCCAACAGGTCATCTCTCAGCCTGTACTGATACAGCTCGTTCCTGCCTCTAGTGAAGCCAATGCCAGAATTTTAAATTTTCTAGAATGAAAGTCAGATTTGGAAGTGAATAAATACAAGCTCTTTGCTTGATTTTAAAACAAAGATAATCTAAATTCCTGTGTAGCAAGAAAACTGAAGTGGCTCTGACAAAATTTTGAAGTGGTGGAGAGAAGTGTCTGGTCTTCTAAATGGTTTGGCTGGAAATATCATGTAAGTCTTTTGCAGTGCACTCCCTTTTCCAGCACTCATCTATGCCTACTAAGCTTTCATTGTATGGTATTTTCTTCTAATACAATTCGTCACTGGAATTTCAAAAGCATTTATTACAAAAGTAAGAGTAAAAAAGTGCTAGACGCTTTTCTTACTGTTTTGATTAGTTCATTAATCGTTGTAGTTGTTTTGACATTTTACTTCTACAGCACAAGCTGGGATTAGGTCTGAAAAAGCATTTCAAAATCTTTGCTATAAGTCTGTCACTGGATCTAGGCAACGTTGGATATATTTTGCTCTTTTATTGGATACCCTGCCTTAACCTGCAACTCCACATATCAATATCTAAAGTTCACCTTTACTACAAGTCACCTTCCTCCATCTGGCCAAATCCATCCCAAATAACCTTCCCTACATTCCCTCACCAAACCCCTCCACGTACTGTACGTGTAAACGTGTGCCATAAAATACACCCTGACTGCCCGAGTGAAATTTCTGTTTGCCACCCCAAACCCTCAATATACCAATAAGATTTACAAAACATGGCAGAGGTATTTCTCAGTGTCACACATGCTTCTGCCAGACCTTTTTGCACGTAGGTGAATGTTCCCTGCCTTTCATGTCTTTTTCCCCACTCATCCTTGATCTCAGCTATAGCCTGTCTAGCGTGCTTATATCTCAGCTTGTACCCAACCAGTCTATTCAAAAAGTTGCTGCTAAAATTATCCCTTTCATGCTGCTCAGATCCTGCCAGACATTCATATTCAAATCAACCCCTTCATCCTCTGCTTCAAGTTCACAGTTGTTCTCTTAAATCCAAGGCCCGGAAAAACACAACACATACCTACAGCTTTGCTCTCAATTTGCTCTGCTCGCTTTAAAACTTCCCATCTGCCCATTATACTCTTCTTACTTTCCATGTCTATTTTATTTTCTGTACTGTCCCTTAAGTTTAGTGGTGTCTCTTCCTGTCTGGATATAAAACTCATCAGTGCCTAAATTTAGGTCCTTCCATAAAACACGCTTATTTGAAGGGGCTGAGGTAGGATGGAGGGAAAGGGAATTTAACCACCACCTCTCTGTTTGAGCCTACAACAAAATTCAGAGAATGAGTCACAATTGCGTTATCTCAGTCTTCATTACATTTCTGAACATTTTAACTTTTTTATAAAAGAGACTTTTACCTTCAATCAGGATAACAGTCACTTAGACACACAAGCTCCAAGTCATCTTTCTTAAAACAGAAAAATTCCAAGCAACTTCAGTCTCAGATGGCTCTCAAACTATTAATTTTCTAAAATACCACAAATCTTTGGCAAAGCTGTTTTCTTTTATAAACAAACCAGGGAAATGGCTTTCCTCTCCAGTGTGCATTCTTTGTTTTATTTTAATTTCTATCTGAAAGAGCCCCTGACTCTGGCAAACCAAAGAGCGAGCTGATAAAAAGTAAAATAACAATCCTCGTCTTAGGCCTAATTTTATACTGCTCTGATTTCATCTCCTATATCACTGAATTCAATTACCTTACATTTATTCTCATTTAATCTATTTAATCTCTCAGCACTCAGCCGAGCCTGGCACAAGGCGCTGTTGCCATTACCCTGCAACTGCCGCTTGCCCACCCATGCTTTTTATCACCGAGGGAGGACATCCTTTCCCTTTCAAACCCATCATCAGCCCAGACACCAAGACAAAGATGGAAAGAAGAAAAAGATCAATTAAAAAAAAAAAAATAATCAGTTTTATGAAACTCCCCACCTGCTAATATTTGTTCTCAAGCAAAGACTTGTGTGTCACTGCGGCTCTCACTGTGGCTTCCCAGGGTTATCACAGCAGTGCTGAGAGTCCATAGGTGCTACCCATCATCGTTTTCACGCTGAAAGCTGGAAGAATATTTGTTCCTTAACTATGCTTCACTTTAATTATCAGGTCTCAATTAACACCCTGCCACTCTGTTCGCTCAGCTTTGCTCCATTTCCTGCAAACCGATAAAAAAAAAAAAAAGGAAAAAAGAGAGAATAAGACTCTCAGAACCTTAGTTTATCTAATAACATCATTTTTGTATCTGAAAGGACATTTTCATCTTTTAATTCTTTTTCTAATTAGTTTCTGTACCCTGCTTTCAGCATTTCCAACAACTTGCCCATCAATGACTTAAAAAGATTATCTTTTCATGTTGCTAGCAGAGTCAGAGACCTCAGAGTTAAATCCAACCTCTGAAATGATGCTAAACCTCCATCTCATTTCCCCCACCCCTATTTCTTCCTCTTACTCCCTGATTCCTCTGTGTTATTTTGTTATTGAATGCCTAGGGTGAATTGTTAGCTCCAGATATTGAAAGGAGTTTAACACTTAAATAAAATTATGACATATTATTAGACTTTTACTGTACAAAAAGAGAAAATCTTTAAAGATCTTATGCTGAAATCTTTAAAGTATTAACAAATGTTTTATCTAATGATCAAACATCTTTTGAAGAACGATAGGTAAAGCACAGCAGAAGCTCTGCTGGTTTCAGCTCACAGAATTTCTCTTTACTTAATATGTCTTTTTTTTTCCTTCCCTGTGTAGACTGAAGGCTTACAAACTCTCAAAACCACAGGCATCGGGGCAATTTAATTCACTAAGTTTCTACAGTAGGGTTCAATTTTCAGACATCTACAAATCCCTGGGAATTGTTCTATAACTCTTAGATTTATAGATCATAGACAAGACACAACACACAGCTTGAAGAACACTATTACACAGCAAAAAGTCCATACAAAAATAGAAAATCCCTCAGATATACAAATATGTGAATATACAAATACTCTGTCTATGAGAAAAAGCTTATTTAATATGAATATATATTCTCCCCCTATAGCAGAACAGAGCAGTCCTCTTAACCTAGCATGATAACACCTGCTGACTCCCAAGGCAGCAGTCCCTGTTTCCCAATGTAGGTGTATTACACCCACGCAAGGACAAGGGCACCTTGGTTCCTGTGGTGCTATCAACTAACAGATACAGGATGGAAGGTGATTTAGAAGGTCTTTTGGTGCTTGCTGGGGTTTGCCTGTTTGTGGCAGTTTTGGTGTTGGTGGTTGTTTCTTTTAGTAGCAGTGAAACGGAGAAAAGATCTTGTTCAACTCCCCTTTCTCAGGTCAGTAATTCCTCTCCTGACAGGTTTAAAGACGTTATTGGATGTCAATAATCACCTCAGTAACCAAAAGCATGAGCAGAAATTTCCACCTGTAAAATATACACCCTCCCTTGAATGTGTTTTCAGACTCTGATTGCCTACATGTCTTCAATCAAAACTTCAAGATGGGGCTCAAATGCCCTTAGTCTGTTGGCTACACATTGTGCTGAGGCCGACTGAGCACAGCAGAGAGCCAGTGGTGCCCAGTTCCAATGCCTAGGTTAGGTTTCTCCCAGGACAGGTCTCCACTGAAATCCTTTCCTCAAGTTGCCAGAGGGGCCAGCGCAGCAGCACAGCCACCAGCTCCTCCCACCCAGGCACCCTGCCTGCCCCACGCCACTTAGAGCCCAGCCACCCCGTGCCGCAATAAGTCCCTTGGGAGGCAAACCGCACCAGAGGCTGGATCCCACACCTGGTAAAAGCAACTCCAGCATTTGTAAGTCATTCTAGTTTTAAAGAGTCTCAAACTCCAGCTACAGGCTGTTCCACACAGGGGTTCTACGTGTGCGACAGGGCTGTTCTACATGGGGGTTAAGACTATGAGCAGTCTGACAGCCCAAGTTACCTGTGCAACACAGACATGCCCTGTGGCTCCTGCTTCATTGCATGCACAATTTCTTCATCTCATCACTCCCAGACCTGATTTTGGACCCGATTAACTTTTTCTTTGGTGTGTTTCTATGCACAACTTCATCTGTACAGTATCTTATGCAAATTCTTGCCATTTAAAGAAAAGATACTAATCACACGTCTTTTGACAAGTCAGGTTTTTATGATAACGGGTAAAATGAATAATTACTATACCATTCCTTTTAGAAATAGCTATGGGCAAATTAGATAGCCAGAGGGGGAAGTGGCACTTGTTTTAAGGGTGGGATTCATTCATTGAAGAAGGTACCAGAAGGGCATCATTTGCAACTGTAATCTTCAGAAAATTGCTGTAAAAGGGCCATTAACATAACAATACCTTTCATGTTCATTGACTACAAGGAATCGCAACAGGGACACTGTCCTACAGCATCATCACAGCACAATGGAAAGGGCAGGAAATAACTGCAAGGGCAAATGAGGATGTAGTCTTTCTACTTCCTTCCTGGGGGAACACTACACCAAGGTGTGATATGAAGTTATAATTATTATTTACAGAACTGCCTCTCCTCACTCAAAATTAATTAAAACTATCTATGGTTTTGAAAAGTATGTTTCACATTTAATCTGTACCTATTAAAATTTTTAAAAAATAATTACAGAAGTTACTCAGTAGTTTGGAAAAGGCAGTTACCTTTAAAAAAAAGTTTAAAAAAAGGGAGGGGAATTTCTGTAAATAGAAAATGCCTAATTCTGGCATGGCATCTCTTACCTTTCCTGCTTCAGGGTTCATGCTCTGAAAAGCAATACTTCCATGAAGAAAGCACAGCATATTTTTCTCATACATTAAGGACTCCAAACTCAAATCTAAAGACCAGTGTCCACTGTGTAGATGTTACTTAGCTACACTGGTTTATACTTTACAGCAGAGCTAACCAAAACATCTGCCTTTCGTGCATACAATGATTTCTTTATGTACATTCTGTGCAACCTTTTTCTTGCTCTAAGCTGAAATAGAGAACTGCTGAAAACCAGATTTCCTAAAGTGTTCTTTAATTGTTACTGATTAGGGGTCTGGAGAACAGGTCTCATGAAGAGCAGCTGAGGGAGCAGGGGCTGTGCAGCTTGAAGAAGGGAAGGCAGAGGGGAGACATCTACAGCTACTTGAAAGGAGGTTGTAGTGATGCAGATGTTGGCCTCTTCTCTCTAATAATCGGTGACAGAACAAGAAGGAATGGGTTCAAGTTGCACCAGGGCAGTTTCAGATTGGAGATTAGGAAATATTTCTTCAACAAAAGAGTGGTGAAGCATTGGAATGGGCTGCCCAGGGAGGAGGGGGATCCACCGTCCCTGGAGCTGTTCAAAAAACCGATCTATGTAGTGCTCCGGGAGATGGTTTAGAGGTTGCAATGGTGTAGCACTGATGGTTGGACCTGATGATCTTGAAGGTCTTTTCCAACCACAATGATTCTATGCCTCTTAGAAGCTCTTCATCAGAAGAATGGTTCAGAAAGAGTCATAGCAGGTAAGAACAACTGTGCCTCCCGGGGGAACTTCAGGAGAGCAGAGTTGGCCTTTGGAGACTGCTGGCCTTAGGAGACTGCAGGAGATGATGGAAGTGACTCCCTCTCGTGTCGCATGGCTTCACCAGGGAACCCACAGTACCTGCTCCCCACCCTGTTGCAGCTCTGCCTCCTGAAGCAGGATCTGAGAGGGCAGGTTTTGCTCTGCTTTGTCAGTTTGGAGCAACCTGTTGCTCCCTTGTGCCACCTCATCATGGTCTGGCCTTCTGCTGACAGTCTTTCAGCACGTGCAGGAGACAGTGAGACACACAAGATACAAATTTTCATCCCTTTTCTAAATCTGGCCAATAGTTTTCATCCCATGTTGTCAGATAACTTCCCAATATCCATACCCATAAATACAGAACAGTTGGTGTGCCCAAGCCATGATGGGCATGATAATGGAATTTATGTTTCAGCTGCTGAAAGAGCCTTCTTGCTTCCAAACTCCCAGAAACCTGCTGCACTGGGGAGAAAAGTGTTGTCAGAGCACCAGCAATAGGAACCTCACAGGTTGCAGCAATAAGTGGATGCCTTTCCAAGTAAAGCCTTGGAGAACAAGTAAGCAAGTGTGGCCCCAGTCTCCACAAGTCACTCTATTGTAAATTGGAAAACATCTACTTAACCATCGGACTTCCCTCCCTTCAGAACATCTTTCGCAATTAGATCACTTCTGCTGCTGCAATATCCAAGATCCATATGAAACAGGAAGCCCTAGTGCTGTGTTTGATCTGCACTGTAATTTTTGTCACACGTTAGGTGACATGTGCTAATAGATCGTTTAAATTTTGTATTAGAAGACCTTCAGTAGCTTATGATATTTCCACAGTGAATAGTTCAGTTAAAATTCAGTTAATACACTTTGTTTCAACAATAAGGCTTAGGGAAAAATATTCGTTTTGTCTATCCTCAATTGAACTTTGAGCAGCACCAGCTTCGGGCTGCTGTGGAATAGGGAATTTTACACTGGGTAGGGAGGGAAGAAGCCTTCCCTTCTACCTTGAATCCACCACTTGCCATCTCCATAAAAGTGCATCCAACTGCAGTCACACAAGCAGCTTCCGAAAGCAATCCCGCTTGCCCAGAGCTGCTACACCTCTGCACTCCAGCAAAAGCTTTTTCCTCTCCATGCAGGCACTGGGCACCTGTGGCAGTGCCCTGCGCTCCTCCAGCCACATTACTGATTCACAGCAATGCAATAAGAGAAAAAGGAAGCTAACTGCCTGGAATAAGAGGATAAAGGTAATGGAGTAGAAACGGAGTAGGAAATATGATACATTTCAATGTTGTTGTAACTGCCTTCTCCTAGCATTTTTTGGCCCCACGACTATCTTGCCGAAAATTTAGACCTCTTCTGAGCTAACAGACCTGCATAACCCCCAGCACGTTTCAGGGTGTTTGTGTTTCCTTCCCTCTGGAGAGCACTGTTCTCTTTCTGAGAAGTAAAAAGATAACCTCATGTCAGTGTGACAGAAACTTGGGAACTCAGCCGCATCTTAGCCAAATCCCCAGCTGAGATTAGAACTGAGTTTGAACCTCAAAGCAAGGGTAAATCTGAATTTGTATCCTCAGCTTATGCTGGAGCTCAATGCAGGCAGCCAAAAATCAATGCACTCAAGCTAAAAGCTTCAGTATACCGAGTCCCCCAACCGGCTTGCTGTTGATTTTTTTCACCTCTTCCACTCTGAGCGGTACTTTTCAATCAGTAACATATTGGTGTCACAGGAGGCTGTATATCCTCACAAACAACCCTGAGGACCCTCATTAACCTAAGGAATTCATTTTAGATCTTGTCCATTATGCAAATAAGAGGTACAATTTGTTCTCTCTTTCTGTGTAGAGTTATTGATTTATGCAACTCCAGGTTAGTCTCAACACCATACTTTTTAATTAGTAAAAAAAATGAGTTTGTAGAGTTGACAAAGAGCAATTGAACCATAGTTTTTAATAACTAAAAAAGTAGATGCAATGGCATCTTAAGGTGTGGTATGGTAATTACACTGGCTACTCAATTTCTATTCCATGCTAATAACAAAAGTAGATTGGATGAAATGGATGGCAAAGCATCTCTTGTCCTAGGATTGATTATATAAGCAAAATATACTTATGTTGATATTCTAAAAATGGATTGTTCGCTGGGGATTTGTATTCAATGATAGAGTTTTAAATACCTCAAACTGTATTCTTTCTAAAATCTGTAGCGACAGGTCCTTCCAAACAGATTAGTTCTCACCAGCCCGTTCATCCATCTCGGACCCAGCTGTGACTCAGCTGCTGCAGGGAAGAGGGAAGGGCAGTCTCCAGCTACTCCCACCAAGGCAGGAGCCCTGCACGTACCTCAGTACCTGCTGCTGTATTTCTTGGCACTCATCCCCTTTCCTTCAGATAATGTGTAACAAACTGAGAAACATGTTAAAAATCACATATATAAAACCAGTTTTCCTTGCATCTCATGGAAAAGCTTGCAGTGAGCCAAGAGCAAAAATAAATCAGCTGAGATGCCATTAGTGCAGCGATGGTAAACCTGAGGGACAGATGTCCTGGCATTTGAACATGGTGCTTCATCAGTGGCACACGTACAAGAGTCAGGACTTCTCTCTGCTGCTGCCCAAATAGCATATTGAGGTAGGGACAGGAGAGATACCAGAAAATATGGAAAGGAGGAGGAAGGAAGAATCCTTGAATGTAAGAATTGCAGGATATTATCAAGGAGAGGACAGGACTGAATGTTAGCTCCACTGAGCACAAAAAATGCATTCAAGCTTCCCCTTTGATTTTTACCCTCATAGAAACACGGTTCACAAGAGTGTACTCTGTGACCTGTGTAAGTTCAGATTTTTAGTCTACATTCTCAACAAGTTTTTACACTCTGGCTGTTAAGCACAGAGTGCCCAGGATCACAGTTACAATGAGGTTTCGTTCAGAAACTAAATAGAAAAATAAGTAACTTAAGGCAACCAGCCAAAGACCACATTCATCTAAGAGCCATCAAGGACCTCCTACATTTTCTCTAGGAATGACTCCAGCTGAAAAGGCTGGAAGTAAGCAGAGCAGACTTATGTTTTGACAAAGATTATAGTTTTTAAAAATAATAATAAATAATCTAATAATGAAAACAGTTGTTTGGGGTTTGGGGACTTTTTTTTTAATCTGGTAGAAACTACCATATTTGAGTCTGAATTTCAAGGAAGGTGTGAGCATCTGTTGTCAAAGCGCAGACCTGTCTCTTCTGGCCCATTCCAGGTACTGCTTCTCACTCCCCTTGCACCATTGCTAAGTTTAGCATCCAGGGCTGGCTGGCAGAGAGGGACTAAAGCCCACACAGCCAGGGCTGCAGCTTGTCTCCAGTACCAGGATGGAATCATGGGAACTCCGTGTCAGAAAGGCAGAGGAGGTGGCCAGAGAACAGAGCAGGCGAGATACATCCTGTAACAACAGGTACCATCCCACCCAATGAACCCTTTTGTTACCAGCAGAAACAAACATGATGGGCAACACTCTGTGGTCAAACCAGCTGGTTCCTTTACTACAGAGAGGAGAGGCAATCTTCAACACAAGGCCACTACCTACCTCCTCTCACCAGATCTTGTCTGGAAACCTTTAGTGCTATTTCAGCCTTTTGGGAAAATTTTCCACATCTCTGTAAGTCTCTGCAGATCACCCATTTAGTTCAGCATAACAGGACTGTCTGTCTGCTCAGTAACTCCAGCGAGTCTGCTGCAGGGGTTGACACCATTCCTCTGATTCACACGGTGTATTTAATCCACCAAAATGCATAAATGCCAGGTGAGTACAATTTCAGGTGGCCAAAAGGCCCCTAAATAGTCATACAATGGCAAATGGGGGCACAAAAGCTAGATGCCTGCTTTTGTTCTTCCAGATTCTGGTAATCTTAAGTTTCTTGTTTTCCAGATGGGACTTCAGACTCATTTGTAGCCTGCGTATCTCATCACACGCTTTGGTAAATGTGGGTGGCTTCCTCTTCAAGTACTTTGATTGATGTGATTACTGGGTTCACACAACTGCTTTGAAAATTATTGCACACTCACCAAGAGAGAGAAACACTTGTCATTAGCAAGTCCCTATTTCTGACCAGAAATGAAAAATCCAGAAAAGAGATATTTCTTGTTTACTTTGCTATAAGTTGAGTCAAATTTCCAGGCCTTTTAGTAACATGTAACAAGTTTAAAGGTGTTATATTTCCTACTGAGGCAAATAATACTGTTCCAGGTTTTAATTCCTAGAACCAAGTCTTCCCCTCCCAAAACCTGAATGTTCTCTGTAAACTCTAATACTTCATTTTTGACCCTTCAGCAGCAAGAATTGAAACCTTAAATTAGCCAAGATAAAGCAATGACATGCTGCATAATAAAGCTTTTAAGAAAAACACGTAGCTGTTTCTTGTAGTTATATTTTTCTAAACAATATTATTTTACTTAATCAGTGCAGAAAGCATTTGATACGTCTATAACTATATTCTCATGTGGGTACATCAACCATCTTACTAGCAAAATAATTTCTGATTAACCTCAAGTTTAAAAGATTAAATAAAAAAAGAGCTAAAACCACACAAATTGTTTAAAACCTGGTTATATTTCTCATTATGATCTCAGCTATTCTGGTCACCATTACTGCCTGTTCTGGAGTCATCCTATGCTTTCTGACACAGGCATTCCAGCCCCTTTGCAAAAAAATGTGGTTGGAGTCATCCTGGTCACTTCAATTCAGCTGTTGATAATTGCCTTGCTCCAAACATCATGCAAATACCATTGCATGTACACATGTGTAAGTTCTTCATTCTTTTTAATGTGTTTGCCAGATTCTCACAACTGAAAATCGGGCTTTCAAGACCACTTTTAAAGAAATATCTCTAAAAAGTAATCACCTAAATATCAAATTATGTAGTCTTCCTAGAAGCTACTTTTTTTTCCCCCTCACGCAGAAAAGATTTATTTTTTGATTTTTTTAATGGAGAATTTAGGAATCTCGATGCAGCTCTGATAGAGTCACAGTGGCTTAAATAAGAAAATACAAACACTATGTGAAATAAGAAATCTCCTGTACAAAAATAAGACAGAGATAGTCTGTATGATCTAATATCCTCCTGAGTCGAGGTTGCAGTCACATTGCAAAGCTCCTTTACTCCGTTAGCTTTCCTGTTCTAACTTGTTGAGTGACAGGAAAGGGCACTGGAATGCATAAACGTGGGAATGCTGCACTTTTGTGGTAATGCAACTGTAGTTTAACTAAATTTTTCACAATCAGGTAAGTAATGGAAAAGACCTAGGGGGCTGTAAAATATCCATCTTTGGAAATAACTCAAGAGTTTGACTGAAAAATGAGCCAGCTGACCTCCAGAGACCCTTCCACACGAAAGTATTCTGTGATTCTACAAACTTTGGATTTTACAGTCTAATAAAGCAGTTAATTGAAAGATCCATATATGTCTGCAGCTTTGGACAATTACACTTTAAACCAAACAACTCTGAACGTGTTCGGTCACGCTTACCTGGGAGCACCAGCTGGCTGAAGGCAGAAGTTGCTCCACCTGCCAGTAAAGGGGCTCCCACCACCAACAGGAGTTTTGCCAAGGCATGTAGAGCTGCTCTTCAAAGTCTGCCTGCTGCTGGCTCTCCTCCTGCATGTTGCTTCAAGATTAAAAAATATCTTTTCGAGTACAGTTTTTCCACCACAAGAATACAAAAATATCATATTCCACTCCAGCACAGCTTTAAAAATGCATAGTTTGCTTTTTAACTCATTAGGGCTCAAAAATATTTTCCAAAGCATTTCCCACATAATGTCAGTGGGAGTTCACTCAACCCACCAGTTTAACAGTTACTTTTAGCAGGGTTCGCATGTCAAGTGGTTGCTGTTGGATCAGTTAGCTAATGAGCATGGCAGCCCTGAAGGATGACGTGCATGAAGCTGCTACCCACTCATCTGGAAATTATTTGGAGGAGTAGAGCTGCCCTAGACGTGTGCCTCCATCCATGCTGGGCACAGAGACCTACGTATCGCTTGGGCTGATCGCCAGCAGTCATCTCAAAAAGCACCAGCCAGAGAGGAGGAAAAGGGCCAAATGCATGAAGCAGTTCCCTCTGGCAGCATCCCCAGAAATGTTTTACTGACGTTTCATGCACCAAGATGCTGGCAGGTTTACAAATGGCAGATACTAAGAACGCACCGTTGTGATACAGTGTGATAGCAAAGAGCTGGACTAATAGGCCCCCAAGCACCATCTGAATACTTTGGCTATCAGAGTTATCTCCATGGATCACACACTTTAAGAACACAAATTGCAGCTTCTCAAAATGTACGTGTCAAATTATTTTAAATAAAGGAATTCTAAAAACCAACAAAAAACACTGAAACCAAGCCTTTCCTATGATTGGCATGACGGACAGAGACAGTCTTTACTGAAGAAAGTTGCCTAGATCTTGAGCACTTTGGTTATTGATGATGTCAGGAATACTGCTTACCTATGCTGGAGGTATACTGTTCTCTAACATATAAATCTCCAATCACAAGATTCTGACTAGGGAGAGCTATTCCATCACAGCAAGAATCTGCTTGTGTTTAAAGAAGGCAGCTGAAAGTTCAAAAATAGTTATAAGGTACGTCAAACACAGCCAATGCATTAACCAGTCACTTGCCTTACTCTCTTGAGGGCTGTGAAATATTCAGTTTTACTGCAGGAAAAAGAGACTGGCAACACAATCTTTTCATCTGCCTGAGCTTTCTGTCTGGGATTTAATCCTGCATATAGATACATAACATTATTCCCAACCAAGCTATCTGTTTTGCATCACAAAATGAACTGTTCCCTATGTGAAGGGGCTGTCAGTTATCTGTGTTTTGTTAAGCATAAAGCAATACTTGCTATTTCAAATCCCAGACTGCTGGCAGTCACTTCTTAGGAATCTGAATAAAGTGACTTGAATTATTTAGAATAGCGAGTTCATTCGATTATCCTATTGTTCCATTTCTACAATTAAATCAAGATTAAAAAATGGGTTTTCAGCTAAGTAGATGCTAACGTTTGACCCTGACTGAGACTCAGGTAGACTCAACCCTTGCTTCTTTGAGGAACGAATTATAATACTCCATAATAACAGAGGTGAAAAATAGCATAATCTGAAAAGCATTTTAGGAGCAAGAGATGAGATACTCCAAGCAGATGGGACGTCTTTAAGCTGGATATAAAACTTAGTTGAAACAGAGTTATTGGTACAGGCCTGTCAGAGAATACATCTCTTGGACATAACTGACTGTGAATGCTAACAACTACTACTTATGTATGAATTGATACAAATGTTTCCAGAAAGCAATTCAGAAAGCTGAGAGATAGACTGGGGTTTTTAATCAGGTGTTTAATTTTTTTCATTCGTAAGTTGAGACATAAGATACCCCTGTATTCTTCTTCAGGTTAATACTTTATGTCATGTCAAACCTCTCATTTCCCCATAGTCAGCATGGCTCATTCGCAGCATTATGGTTACTCTGTATGTGCTCCAAGTAATTATTTATGATTTTTTTTTTCCCCTCCAGCCTTTGAATCTTATTCTTTAAAAGCAAAATATATTTCAGAGAAAGAAAATTTTGCTAGAGACATTTGCCCCATCATAAGCACATGATAGAATTAGTAATTCCATATAAAGAGATTAAGCAAGCTGGAGTAAGATTTGTCCATACCTGCCCAGAGATGCATAGTAAGAAAGCCTTAAGAGAAAATATCATAGCACTAGAAACAGAACCTTCAAAGCACTCTGAAATTCTCCATCATAAATTGGGAATCTGTTTAAAAGGAATGCTACTCTCAACAAGAAAGCTGTGTACAGCTTGTACTTTATGAAACTGTTAATATTGAGACACATTTATTTTTTTATGTCACCCTTTTTTCTGAAAGCAAAAAGCAGTTTGCTTTATGTGTTACCATCAAAGATGAGAAAAGCACATAACTGCCTCAAAAACCAGGATATTTAAAAAAAAAAAAAAAATTTCATATCTGGAGTCAAATTTGATAGGCAGCTTTTCACTAAGTGTTTTGGTGTATTTGAAGGATTACATTAAGATAGGACAAATTTGCTGAAGCTACTTCTACTAAGTAACTTCACTGATTTTTTTACTACCTTTGGATGATTATGAGTCAAACCCAGTCTTTAACTTGCCATTTGGTATTTTCCATGGGCTACTGTGCGCAGTGTTCCAGTGAAGATCTATGGAAACACCAAACTGCCCAAAAGTTGCCAGACCTTATCTTGAAGACAGCTGCTGGACCTGAATCTTAGAACACATTTAAAAAACCCAACATTCTCAAAAAGCACAAATAACTAATCTGTAACATCAGAATCACAGAATCACAGAATCTTAGGGGTTGGAAGGGACCTCAAGAGATCATGGGGTCCACCCCCCCTGCCAAAGCAGCTCCCCAGCTCATATCACTCAGATAGGCGTCCAGACGAGACTTGAATCTCTCCAGAGAAGGAGACTCCACCACCTCCCTGGGCAGCCTATTCCACTGCTCTGTCACCCTCACTGGGGAAAAGCTCTTCCGCATGTTGGTGCGGAACTTCCTGTGCTCCAGCTTACAGCCATTGCCCCTTGTCCTGTCCCCACAGACCACTGAAAAGGGGCTGGCCATTTCCCCCTGCATCCCATGTCTAAGATATTTATAAACATTAATTAGGTCCCCCCAAGTCTTCTTTTTTCCAGGCTGAACAGACCCAGCTCACTCAGCCTGTCCTCATAGGGGAGATGTTCCAGACCCCTAATCAACTTTGTCGCCCTTCTCTGGACTCTCTCCAGAAGGTCCCTGGTCTTTTTTATACCAGGGAGCCCAGAACTGGACACAATACTCCAGGTGGGGCCTGACCAACGCAGAGTAGAGGGGAAGGATCACTTCCAACTATGTTCAGTAATAAAGATTGCTTGGGTAGCAAATGATGTTCCTCAGAGGATAACAATGATAGCTCTAGAATGAATTCCCAGAACAACCAAGGAGGCGAGCCAGCTCTCTTCTCAAAGCCACCTTTTCTAACACACCCGTAAAAAACAACCATTCACAACCACAACCATCACTTTGCTGCAGGAGAGCATCGCCGTGTTCATACACATTTCTGATGGGGAGAACGCGATAGAACAAGCTACACGTAACGTATTAGTCGCACAGCTAAGTGCTGAACTGGGGAACAATCTGGGCCACTGGTAGAAGTAGATTGAATGGTGTTAAGTGTTCATCTAACAAAAGAGTTTAATGATTTTTCTAATTTAACTTCCCCGAATGCTGGGGGGAAAGGG
>VZTU01003690.1:60883-75892 GCA_013400835.1 Zapornia atra | reverse complement strand
TGCCTGCAACTGTATTCTCTCCCTTATACCCATCTCCTTTCCAGGCTCAATGACATCAGTCATACCTCAATATGACTGGAGCAAAGAATACCATTTTATTTACATAACATGACCTTATTCCAGGATTACAGTGATGAACAACTGTCAGACTGTTGAATGCAGACAGATGAACAACTGCCTCATGATATCAGGATTTTTTTTTAAAGATATCCATTGCCATACATAGGCAATAGAGATGTAAGGAAGGGATATGTTGGAGGATTTGTATCCCATCCTGTCTCCTGGGACTGAGTAGCAGCTCAAACCTCACAGCACTGAAGCTCCACTCCTTGCTGACAATGAACAAGCCACAGTTTGGTCCCTGACAAACATATTTCTGTCCTTGGTATGTTAAGACACTATTAACCTCTTTCTATATAAGAACTGCCATACATCAGAAAACTCGCTGAAATACTGAGAACTGAACCAAAAAGCATGAACCATTAGTTGAACAACCAACTGTCTCCTGCATTCTCTGTGTTTTCCATAGTCTCAGTCTGCAACAACAGAGAAAATATTTCAGTTTCCAAGAGTCAAATTGTGGACAGCTATATCAAGGTTCACTTTGGAGGAAGTTTCTTCAAGTACTGACAGGGAAAAAGAGAAATTTTTCATCCAAGCCACTGCCTTGGAGCTGGAGAGTTTGAGAACTAAAATAATTTCTCAGTTCCATGTATAAATGGGACACCAGGGTTTCTGAACTAGGCATGTCAGACCAAACTTAAACAACTATTCTGGCTCCTTTTCCCTCTGCTCTGTTTCCATCATTTCAGCCTTGTAAAAAGTAAATGTCTATTCACTATATTCTGAGCACCTGTGTCACACAGACATGGTGTCATCTACTCTGCAGCCACAGGAAAACTGACTTGATAGAAAGAGTCAGACAACATCAATATACAGAAGATATACATGACTATATCTTCTTTCTCACCCAAAGAAATCCATTCATCTGAATCTCACTATTGAATCACATGGGCTTCTTGGCATGAGCCGTAATTTACTTTCATATATCTGTACTTACCACGAAGAAATGAGATGAATTGGATGATTGCTTTTTTTCTCCTAACATCACAATAAATAATATGGCTTGATTTCAAAAGCATACTATACCTCATCACAGCATGAAAACAGAATTAATATTAAGTAGTAATGCAAAATTCAACCATCTATTTTTTTCTAGGTTTTGACATATGTCTGACTGGGATAGCTACTGTCTCAGCTGCAACAGAAATGAACTTGGCTCATAGTGTTTGGGAACAACTGGACAACCATCAGTGGTCCATCAGAACCATTCTGTTTCCTGATGTGTAGTAGCTAATAGGTACAAAGAGTTGTAAAGGGCTGTAACTGGTTAATTTGGGTGGGTATTTTCCACACAAGACCTCATACTGCTCTTCAACCTGCTGAAATTCAAAGTGCCAACTGGCATAACACTGTAAAACTCTGCTGCTAATATGAGACATATGAAGCCAAAAACACAAGCAAGTCCTAGAAAGGAAAATAAAGCAAACAGAAGGCAAATATCCATTTCAGAATAAAAGAACATGATCAAATTATCAAATCAATGGTAAGACACCAGACAAAATGAGAGAAATAAAATTAATGCAACAAACAAATAAATAAATAAATAGGTAGATGAACGAACGAGTAAAATCCAATTGCATGTTTTTGTTACTCGTAATCTCCTTGGGTAAGCCCATAAAACGCGGTATGAAGATATATGGTTTAGTCAAGATATTTATTGCATCCTAACTCTGTGAGGTCACCATATTCAGGTGCATCAAGAAAATTTCATCCTGGGCAGGATGCACTTTTCCCTTTTGCAGACATTTTCTGGTACTATGCTGAATGTATTTTGTAAATAAAAATCCAAATTTTGGAAGAGAGATGAGTAAGTTGATATACATTTCATTATCTTCAAAAATTTCTGTCTTCATCATTTTTCACTTCTCTCATGTAAGCATACTTACCTCGCTAAATAAAAAGTAGCTTCAAATTAAAAAGGGAATCTTGAATTTCAAAACATTGAAACAGGTTGTTTTGATCGTTTTTGTTCCATTTGTTCCTAATTTTTTGGGAAACAGGAAATTAGTAAAAATCGATCTTTTACTGCTTAGAGTTTTGAGTGCAGGGAATTGGTGTTTTATTATAAAGATTTATTTCATAAAAGCCAGGTTTCCAGAGAAGAAAAGAAAAAATACCTATCATTTTGTCCAGAATTGCTGATTGAACAATGAGTCTCCTGTCTTTTTCAGTGTTTTCTTTTTACAAAGCCAAATACTCTACAAATCAATACTGCCTTATCCATGGAGGTGTTCTTTGGTTCAACACCTTGATTTTGCATTATTTGCTAAAGAGACAACTATTTCTGGCAGAGCTGTTCTTTCTTATCTGTCCCTTCTGTCAACCATATGCACATATGGAGAAGGCTTTTTTCTGTAACACTTTATTTTTAATCGGCAATCAAAATTCCAAAGAAATAAACGGACATTGATATCCTCCCCAGACCTGTGTCAGTAGGATACTTGAGAAGTGATTTCTGCAATCTCTTCTAGGTGAGCTGAGCTCTGAGGAAACTTTGCTCTCTTCTCCACAATCACAGCTCCCAGTGTATGAGGTGTGTCACTGAACACTAGTTTGGACTGAGTAAAAAATTTATTTACATTCTGGGATCTTCTGCTTGCTACTGCTGCTCACACCGCCACAGCCTCTACCTAGGACACACAAGAGTGCAATTGCTTTCCTACCCCAGGACTAGACAGAATTGATATCTTACCCCAGATGGGATAGAGTTTCAGTCCATCGGTGCCAGAGACTGGGTACAAACATGAATAGTAGAACTTAACATGGGGGTTTTTTGCCTTTTTTCAATACCATCAATGTCTGACTCAGACTTTCGTTCCCACTGGTACCAGTTCTGGTTTTGAGCATTTTGCAGGGGTCTCTAGGGTTTTAATAAGCACTGAAGATGCAACCAAAGGATGGACAGTAAACTGTCCTGATGGACAGTAACTGGGCCTGATCAGTTAAGCCTCTCCTAGATCCATTGAATCCTGGACCATGTGAGTAAATATGTATATACAGGAGTTATTTAAAATAGACTAAACCAATGGTGCCTACACAAAAATAGCAATATAAATAAATATATATTATCACATTTTGTTTTCATTTTTCCAGAACAACACTCTAGGACTGTTTTACATTTCCAATGGGACCTGTCTATATGGAAAGTACAATATATAGTAGAATTAAAGTTTTTTTTTATTCAGCCATTTTTTGCTGTTCTATACACAGGTTGTGACCTCTCACCTCCTGTTTATTTCTTCCCATGTTGACCTTTCACTGAAGCACAGGGCTAATTTTGTGCTCCAGTGACCAAGAATAGGAATTTGTCACTTTATTCAAAATGGAATGAATACAGGTATGTCTGGCATTCTCAGCTGGGCTTAACCCTCTGTGTGCTGAAAACAGTCAAATAGCCAAGTGATCTCTGTTAGGAAATATCTTTTCTGAAGTTGTGCTATTTTTTGTAACAAAAGAGCTTTGCTGCTTTTGTCTGGAAAAGGTGGGGTTTTTTTCTTTCTGTGCACAGCCGGGTATAGTTTTTCTTTGTTGCAAAATACAATGAACCAAACAGAAGAAAATGACAGGTTAGAGGTCCATAGAAATTTGCAATGGTTCTAAGGGAGAACTTTCATTAGTGTTAGGAAATAACCTCCATCTTAATTGTCTGCTGTACAAACAAAGTTTTATGCGTTATCTTTGACTGAAAAAGAAATAACTAATTTCTCCAGTAAGATGCCAGTAATGAATTCTTATGGACTAATCTTAATAAGTATGTGCAAAGCAATCTATGCTTCTCATGTTGAGTTATAAAATATAATTCTTTTCCTTATGCAAATACTTTCACTTGTATTTATCCATCTATTCAAATCTGTGCAGTGGGGCTCGTTTCTCACGCTGTAAGTTCTGTAAAGGGAAAAGACATCAGTGGATATGTACAGGATTTGAAGTCAACGCTTAAGTCCTGTGTTAGAATTACAAAAAAAAACCCAAAACAGTAGGTCTCAAGCAAGACAGTTTGTAGATTCGAGGACTACCTGCCAAAATGAAGTAAGTTCTTCCATGAGCAATGGTCTTACACCGTGTGATTCCTACAAACTTATCCTTTGTATTTCTGTGGTCCTGCTGCAGTGACCATTGTCTCCCTTTTCCTCCTGGTGGCTATATTAGTATGTTTTCAGTTCTTCATCATGTGTCTTGATCTTTTCTCTTAAAACATTATCATTGCTGCCTTCACAGCTCTTGTCATTAGCTGACAAACGCATGACTGAGCCATACGCATGCCTTTTGGCCAGACAGTGTGCGTTAGCTGCCTGGCCAAGAGAACATGGGAGCTCAGGACACTGCCCTTCCTGCAGCCCAAACTCTCCTTTTGGCCACTAACATCACAAAACTTGTCAAGAATCAATGTACCTGAACACTTTAGGACCTTAATTTAATTTACTGAAATTATGTTAGAAGGTTAACTTGCAGGGAGAAAATAAGACATAAATGGCATGATCCTTTAGGCTTCTTAAGCCTTGGGAGACCAAGGAGAAAAAACCTTACTGGCTTCGGACCCTGTTATAGGTCACAGGCTGACAGAGCTCTGTGCCTTCATCCAGGACAGAGACGTCCCAAATGTTCTTCTGGATAGGTTCGTTATTCTGATCTCAAGATCATAAAGCAAGCATCATTTGAGATAATTTGTGAAGAATTTTTAGAAATAATTCATGTAGAAATTAAAATCAGTAAAATACTATCAAACATAAATTGTGTATATTTTCTCTTTAAAATCCCAAGTCCTCCTTATCCTCCAACAGTGTCAAAACTTTGTACAGAAAAGGAACAGAAAGGTGAACTTTAAAGTCTGCTATATGAACTGAGATCTTCTCAGAAGAATATACTTTTGGTGCACTATAAATGGGTGCCAAATTTTATGTATCGTATTTAAATCAAAAAATCTTGAAGCCTAGGACAGGGCATATAATTTTACTCAATGTGGAGTATCCTCACTGCTTTTTCCTCAGTGCTGAGCTCATAGCTGTCAGCCTGGGCACAGTTTGACTTCAGAACAGCCACATGAACAAGAGATGCTCTGAGCTGCTCTTTACTGGGTCTGTCCGTGGGTGGGTGTATGTTCAGGGGATGGAGGCAGATTGTGGGATTCAGAAGCAATGCAGTTTTTTCACTTCCCAGTTTAAACCTCTAAGTGACGGCAGTTATTTCCTATTCTGAGAACAAGGAAATACAGGTGTGGGTGAAATGGAGGGTGGTACATTTGTAATGGCAATCACAGTAACTGTTATGCTGACACCATCACTAACTTTATAGAGAGGCATGACAGATTTTTGCCTTTCAGTTAGCTGGAAGTCCCTACTTTACCCTTCAAGGTGGAAAACTCAATTCCACACTTGGCTAAAACACGATTCCCAGATTCACCTGAAGTATGCCAAAGTATTTACATGAAATATTCATGTGACATAAGAGAAGGACAAGAAGGATCCTAAAATTAATTTGAACTAGTTTCAACCTTTGTCCAGCAAATATAGTGAGTCTCCTGCCAAACACAGATAACTATTTAGCAGAATAATTCTGTGAAGGCACTTAAATACATCAGAATCTAGTTAATATAGTAGCTACTGGTGGTTAATACTACCCCACCTCTGGAAATTCTTCCTGTCCATCCTATGTAGGGTACTTTAGTTACAACTAGGAGCATATTCTTCCACCTTTAGACATAAAATACTCTGTTGTTCACTGTTTTCAGTCCTCACCTCTCAAAGTGCAGAGTATGATGCCAAGGGAGTGGGAGTCAGTGAGGAACACATTTTTCTGGACCAGTAGACCTTTAATAGCTTACACTACTATTACAGGGGCTGCAATTCTTTCAATTTACTGAGAAGTTAAGGATCCAGCTTTCACAAGCTAGTGGAAGCTATGCTCATCAGTGTCAGCAGAGAACTTACCTTTTCATTAATTCATCAACATCTCTCCTTTTTTTTTCATAAATTATTCCTTCCTATTAAAACATGTCAGTATTTATGCACACAGGTCATTGTCTGTTACTGACCTACACTCCCAATAAAGCTTTATGTTACTAGAACCTGATCAGCAGCAGCATCGTGGTCTGGTCAGGGGCTGTGGCCCTTTCCCTGCACTGGAAGGCTTTATGCAAGTGGCAAAGCAGGGAGGCATCAGCACCAAAACCATTCCTGCTAGTCCTGGCATTTTCATACTAGTTGCTTCTATGGTGACCACTTAAATTTGATATGCTGAGAAGGAAAAAATGCCGCAATCTAAACAGGACAGAACAACACCCCTAAACCACCCAACACTATGCTTCTCACACTTCACAGTGTTTTACAAGAGTGTTTTTCCTACATGAGCATGTACATGCTTGATCCTGATCTTTTAAAATTTCTGCATCCCTTAGGTTGTTTTCTTTCATTCCAGAATAACTCTTGTTGTGATAGATGAACTGGAACAAGTGTGGGCTTCCTCACAGCCACTTCCCGTCAGACTGCCCTGTGCTAAGCAGCAAGCTGTGCAATCAAATGGAAGGAAGCACAAAAGTCCACTTTTCCCTTAGCCCTTCCCCATGGCAACCTGACCCCCAGCAGCACAGCTGAGGCCTGAAACTATGCTGTATTACTCAGAAAGATCATCCCCTGACCCCAAACAGCAGAACCCAATGGAAATACATGACCTGTAACTGCAGAACCCCTTGTCCAACGTTACGTTTGTACTGTACATAGCCAACATGGGTCAGACCCTTTCAGGAAGCTGACTTAATGATTCTCAAATCTAATTTAAAGTGAACCAGTGAACCTAGAACTATTCAGCAGACAGGTTCTGCAATTAGAGGGATTTACATTAAGCAGTCAAAAAAACATAGAAATATTGCACCTTCTTGAATTAGGTACTGAAATCAAATACTTTTTCTCATGGCTGACCTTTGCCAGTTACATGTAATCTGAACTGATGATGAGTCATTGAGCTAGCAAATTAGCTACTCCTAGTTGTTGACAGGGTCAGCAAGAAATCTACCACATTTTTAAACAAAAATAAAATCATCTTGTAGGTATTGTATATTAGTTGCTTCATATGTACTTCTTGTCCTTAATGACATCCAGAAACCATTGGCAGCAAGAAGAGGAAAAACAGGAGATCTTGGGTTTTTCACACTGTTTACTAAGTGTAATCAGAAATTTAGCTTTGGCTAAAGAGCACTAACAGTATGCTGTTGTGCTTTCAACCAAGGTACGTAGGTAATATAATTGATCTCAACAGTGAAAAAGGATCAAACTCTCTATCTACCTTGGTTAATATTGTTTTAACAGAACTACAGCCTATATTGTGTTTCTGCACAACCAACTCTGGCTTGTGGCAGCAAGGTAAACAATAGTTCATTAGAAGAACACTGGTTCTGTGATTAACTCATACGACTGTATTAGTAATCTGTGGCACAACTAATCAGGGTTCTGAATGCATTTTAGTGAGTGAGACCACCTTACAGTTAACAGATCTAACAAATGTGTATGAGCAGCATTTTAATGCCAGGGTGAAGCTCAAAGGTGGCTGTTTAGCAGACTTGGTTTCTTTTAACAGTGTGAGCTGTACCCAAGGTAACATTCATTGGATCACAGCTGAATGCATTGTTGAGGTCATTGCAGGCATTCAAACAATTAAACTTGATTCTGGCCATCCCAATTTAATCCTTTTTTGTATTCAACATGTCCTCATATGGCTCCAGTGTGCAGACCACAGTATCCTAAAACACACTGTACTATGAAAATATTTAAGATAGGAAAACAAAAACTTAGATAAAAATATTTTCTGCTACAAAGACTCTTAAATTTTAAAGCAGCTTCTCTTTTCCTTATCCAGAATCACCTTTTCTCTGCTGTTGAAGGCCTTTTGGCATTTGTGCTGGTCCTCTGAATCTAACTATTTTGCCTCCCTTCCAGTATGTTACCCAACTCTGTTGTTCCTTCCAGTATTTGGCATTTGCTTTGGAATTATGTTTGTCCATCTGTTATTTGTCCTTTTGGTGATGCGTTCTGCCGATTCCCATTTGTTCCTCTCAGCTTTCTCAACAATTTGAGCTTCTGAAGTGCTGTGGCATCAGTCAGCTCTATCTCAGCCCAGGAGGGCCTTTGTAACAAATGACAGAAGGAGCAAAAAATGGCCTAGTCCAGTACTGCTTTTGCTATAGGAGTTCACAGATACTTCTTTTTCCAGCGGTCATTCACATTTGCTGATTTCACTAGTACACGGAATGTGTAGTGCAAGGGACTTTCTTCTTGTTTGGTTTCTATTTTACTCCTCCTGTCTTTCTAGATGTTAAATAAGCAGTATGAAGTAATGACAAGGCTATAATGTCAGCAGATACTCTTCCAGTCTTGGCTGAGCTTGCACTTTTCTGGTACATTTCTATTCCTCCATGCACACATCCGCCACCTTTCTTAACTCTCTATGAAACTTACTGCCTGTATCTGGCCTGAGCAGAATCACAGCTATGTACATTCTTCCCACCCTACCCCCCACCTCCATTCCCCACCCCAGTTATATCTTTTTTATACTTAAAAGAAAAAAAAACAAAACTAAAAAGCCACACAACCCCCCACATGCATTTGCTGAACATGACCTTTACTTGGCATGACTTCATTTTTCAGGTTTAGAACATTTTGTAGACAGAATTCTAAATTTCCAGCTCACAAGTTGCTGGTGCACAGCAGCATGGCATGACTAAAGGGATGTTCAGCTATTGATCAATAACACAGATTCTGACTTCTCCAACACAGTTCTGAAAGCCTGTTTTAAGGTTACACAATGACCAGCCCTAATGCGCTAGCTTTAGTTAGCAGTTTTACTGGGTTTGGCAGTAAAGCTCTAGGTAGGACCATGACTCCTTTTATACATTTGTTTTGGATTTAGGTACATCTGGTAATGCAGTCTTACTGGAAATTTTGATTTCTCAGGAAAACTTAAGATCCTCCTTGGCATCTTTTTTTTTTTTTTTTTTTTTTTAAATAAGTGATTTTTTTTTTTTTTAAATAAGTGAGCTTTTACTTGTTATCAGTGGCCCTTGGAGAGATTTGAATCATGTAGGTGAATGAAGGATATTTACATGACTTTATTTTCAGCTTTTAAATTAGGCGTTAGTTAAACTGTTTATTTAGGTGCACTGAACTCATGTAGTATCTGGGCAGAAGCCTTACCCCACTGAAAGCCATATTAATTTTGCTAACAACAACAAGAGACAGGTATTCAACAGCATTTTTCAGAGTAGGCATGTCTTTGGAAGGAGCTCCATTCTCTTCCTCCTCTTTCCCACGCCCAACCAAAAAGCTCCCAAGCCCACAGCTTTCATTATGTAAATACTGGATATTACGAATAATTTATGAAATGTGTATGATGTAAGTAGGATGCTGGTTTTGATCAAATCGCAAAAGCACACCTACAATGTGTGCAAGTTTATTGGTGTTAACACACAAGTGTGTTGCACATGCAAACTGGCTGGAGTATACAAGCCCATTCTTCTCCTGAACACACCAACCCTGGGTCATACAGAACAAATAGACCCTTGTGCCTACAAAGAAACTAACCTCACATCTTCGGAGTCCTTCTGGAAATTCGATACAATTAACCAGGTCCCATCCAGGTGACCTGGTTCTGCCCTCATGCTCTAGGAAAGGCAGGTGGCTAATGTGCAGCTGCCTTGGGACAGTCTAGCTGGCCAAGTATGCCACAGCACAGAGCAATGCCACATTAATATTATTATACAGCAGGCATAAACATGACGAGTGATGAAAGAGAGTGGTAAAAACAACTAACACAGCAAATATTCACTTTCTGATTGGAATCACTATTCAGTCCTTATTCTTTAATATTTTGATTGTTGGCAATTCTAGCCTAAACCCACAAAGTGTGTGCCCACAAAACACCCTCAAACACTCAGGACATGGAAAAGGAGGGAAAAACATAAGTGCTAGGTGACACATTTACAATTGCAAGAAAGAGGTGTGAAGAGTGCGGTAATGACAAATGTATTGTGGTTAGTTACCATTTCAGTGTTGATCATAAAAGGCCTTTTGGAAACAAAATTAAAGTAGTGACTCTCAAAAGAAAGGCCAGGTATAACCAGATAACAATTGACCATATGGTCTAATATGGTCAGCAATCATTAAATCACATCTTATTCTTATTCTTGTTATAATACATCAATCCAGAAGTTGCCATCACAGTGAGAGATGTCAGCTTATGAAGGTACTAATCAGCTGATGCATGCAAACATCATTATTACACATACTGCAACGTATGAGGAGAGCCACATTGTCTTTTAGATGTTACTCCAGTGAGACGTACAAATCTAATAATTTTTCTCTGCAGGAGGCTGCTTACCTTATATTATCGTGTTGCAAGACTTTACACTTTAAAAATAATTAAAACATTCCAGTTGCAGCCGTGTCACATTTAAACAGCAGCAGCTATAGGAGGATCCCCATCTCGGCCTCCTATATTGCACGCAGTTTAAATTTGAAGACTTCCTGGCTGTAAGCTAGTTACAGAGACTGCAAAAGTGAGATTTAACTTTGCTGCTCGGTAAAGAAGAAAACAGAGGAATCTCCACAGACTACTAGCCCTGTACAGTACACATTGTTAGTCAAACGAGAGAATGGTAATTCTGCATTATAAACAAGAGCACATTCCTCTCTTTTTATTCCTGAGAGCTACAATTAAAGGATGCAAGTCATAAAACAGTGTATTATGTGATGCATTGTTTTTAATCTCGCTGCCTTGCATTATATATCAGGTTCATATAACTCTTCAGACAGGAAAAGGCTTGTTCCATAAAAATACAGACTCCAACATCTGAAATATAAGTTCATGCACAAGCAATGTATATATCACCAAACCAGCAAACTAACTCACTTACTTAATACACTAAACTTCAGGTTCTTCCTATATTATGTGAAATGGCTTGAAACAGGAGGCAGCTGCCAGGAAACATCACTGCTTCTTTGCTCGAGAGAGACAGGGGAAGGAAGAATGAAGAAAAAAAATTCCCTCGATGGATGCCACAATAGCATGTCTTTCATTATCGCCCTGTGTCAAGGCACTGTGTAATGTTCATTGTGCATGCATAGTAAATTACTATTTACCTGCCAGTGCCTTTGATAAGTCAGTCTTTTCTCCCTCTTTTCGTCCACACAGCATGGAACAGTGAAACCTCTTTGCCTATAATTCTTATTAAGGTGATACCTTTTCTGAATAAGAAAGTACACACTTCCAAAGGAGGCATTCTCTAGGGTTTTTAAGGGCCATTGTTTTTATTGTTTTCCTTTTATTTCTCCCACCCTGCTGCGTTTTAATGCTATAGTGACTTCTGTGTATACAACTCTCATATTGAAATGTCTGCCGCAGATATATGCAATATTAAAGAGTGCTTATGAATTTTTGACATCTAATTAGTCGCTACCCAGTTAACATGTCAAGACTCAGAGGGATTAGGGAGTCAGCCCTTTCTGAATAAGTTAAAGCTATGCCCTGTCCTTTTCATGTATTATTCTTTAATGTAGGTGGTGATTATTTTGCTGTGATTAATTGATGAAGCTCATTGGTCTGGCAAGTGTTACAGAATTCACCATTCCTCACTTTTATTTCTCTCTGTAGGGCTTTCCCACTTATTTGAAAGGAATTGGTTCTCTTCGGTCTGTGAAGCCTCATTGTCTTTCCTCAATACATGCACATTATTTCTCTTAAGTTTTTATCTATTTAATTTTATATATTTTCTACTGTAAAGGAAGAAGATAATTAATAATGCTTGATTTTAAGTCACGTGTTGCAAATAGAGTGTCTGTAATGTGATTTTTCTTTTTTTTTTTTTGTTATACACATTTAGACCTTACAGATGTGTATTTTTCAAGGTAAAAATAGATTTTTGTTTGTTTGTTTTGGTTTTTTTTTTAAATGTTCACAAAGTCCCCCATATTCAACAAGACTTGGAGGATTTCAGGGTTTTGTGGTCCTTGACTACAAGTAATATTTCACCCAGGCAAATTTTGTAGTTGTTTTTAGATTTTGAGTGTTTGGCTTTTTTTTTTCTTGGAGATGATATAATAGTGTCTGTTGTCAGCTATGGTGAATTATATCAGTTGTAGCATCTGAATTTTAGCAGCCTTAATTATACAATCTCGGTGTTTTCGTGTGCATGTTCTTTTATAAAGGGGAGAAAAAAAGAAAAAGAAAAAAAAAGGAATGTTGGGGCAAATCTTTAAACACCTGTAGAAATCTAAGTGATGCATATTTAAAACAATATGATCACTCATAAATTCAGCTGTGTGTCAAGGTTCCTGCTGACCTGTGGTGCACTCCAAAGGAATGTTCCATTGATTATATACAGCTGCGGATGTTCAGAAAGAAACAGCACATATGTGTGCTTCATGGTCTGATATATTTGTTATATCCCCCTCTGTGTAAGTGATATTGGGTTCTATATAAAGAAACAATAAAAACGTATGCTGAGCACATAATGGCTGTGCCGTTTGCCTACACAGGCACCACGCCACCAATATTTAACTTGCTGCTTTGTAAAGCACTGGAAGATCTACCTAAACTAAGAAAGGCACGATAAACACACACACACACACACACACACACCCCCACACCCCCACACACACACATATGAACACGCACAAAGTTCTTTTTTTCCAGTTGCTTTTGGGGTTTTTTGGGGTTTTGGGTTTGTTTTTTTTTTCTCTTTCTAAAATACTGTAAAGGAGCATCCTGCTTTACTGCATTGGTTTTTGTTCATGATTTCAATGTAGTTGGCTCAAGAGTTTTGGGCCTTGTAAAAGTGCAACCCAGTCAGGCAGTTTCCCTGAAAGGATAAATCCTGAAAAGGAATTTGCAGAGCACAATGCAAGAGGTAAACGTATAGAAACGGTTATGGAAATATTTAATCATGCACTGGGCTACTGAGAACTTTCTTCAATTTCCCTACCTCTCCATTGCAAAGGAGCTGAACAAAAGGCTGTTGGCATCCGAGTTCATTTCTGCAGCCTCCTGGTTTTATGGACAAATAATTACTTTTCACAGAGCAGAATCAATCCCATTATGAACCTCCACTATTCAAATCTGTAATTGGGACAATAAGAGAGCTCCAGCCGGTTTATCTTCTTTTGAAATGAACAAACTCATGCACACACTCCTAAAAATTGTATTGTTATAAATAAGCCTTTCCCTGCATTGACAGAGTTTTGATTGCAATCTTATATGCCAGTCAGGGTTTGTGCTTTTTAACGTACATTTGGGGGACCATTTCTAAGGTATTTAGTTGCTGAAAAAATGTAAACAATTCTCTGTTATCAGGCTTTAAAGGAAATTGCCGTGACTGAGGGAAAGAGGGGAGTGAAAGGGGCCAGGAGTTTTAGCGAGGTGCTCCTCCTTAACCCCCACCTGCATTTGGTTCAGAAAAATGCTGGGTCTGGAGGTTACTGTGAAGATGCTGAAAAGAGGAATCACGGCAGCCTCACACACCAGCAAGCCACAACCCCTTAGGAACAAAAACTGATGTCGACCCCGCCACAGAAAGAAGAGCCTCAAACAACAAGGAAGGGAAATAAAACTGAGTGGGGTGGGTGGATCGGCTGAAGGGGGTGAGAGTACGAAGAACGGGGAGGGGGGAAGGAGGGCAGCATTAAAAGAAATATCAATCAATTGGAGCATATTCACTTTCTCCTGCACAGTAGATTCTATCAGAAGAAAACACTGAACTTTGTAGTGTTAGCAGCAGCTGAAATTTAGAATTATTGTTTCCTCCTAACAGAAGACTCATTTTCCACGGCCGCATTTGCAGCATAATAAGCTTTTTGTTATTTTTTCAATTAGAGTCAATTGACCTAACAAAATGGTTGGCAATTAAGTGATTTTTGTAATGGTCCGGGGGTAATTTAGTCGAGCTTGTCAGCTGTGTTTCATGAAGCCGAGATGTCTTTTTTTCCCACTGCCTCTCTCTCCCTCTCTCTCACTTACTCTCTCTCTCTCTCTCTCTCAAGCATAATGGCTCATAATTTCAAAATCTTTTCCTTCTGTTTCCCTCACAATAATTCGCAATTACAGGAAGTTGTTGGAGGTGATTTTTTTCCTACCTTGCTTTTTGAGTCAGTAATTTTAAATAAAATGTACATACTTGTAAAAAGGGGGCTATTACAGAAATCACTTTTTGTGTAAACTCAATTATTTTATGAATAGTGACACCAGTTTCTGCTGGGTTCAACTCCTAAAGGCTGATGTATTATTATTTTCAGGGTAAAAGGTTTTGAACATTTAGAACACTTTTTCAAATCAAACCAGTATTCAGGAAGGTAAACAACAACTTAAATGATGAGGAGCCTTGCAGTAAGGCTTACAGGTACCTGAGAAGAATGAATGCCATTAGGACATTTAAACAATAGTCTGCAGCTACTGGACTTTATCTTTTCCTGCTATGATTTATGAAGGGATTCCTCATTTGCCTAATTGATTCATTTTCTTAAGACAACATCTGGAGTTGCAATTCCTATTAAAGTGCTGTAGTTAGATCTGATGACTAGATCAGATGTTCTTTCATTTGTGTTCTTTTTATTATGTTTCTGTAGCGTGCACACACACTGTAAACCGAATCCACGCACCCGTCCACCAGTGAATCCCGAGACTTCCCAGCATCTGCCTGCAAACGGCCGTCTACTTTTTGATTCTGAAATCCTCTTTGCTAATCCCCAACCACGCTCAACATTTCCCGTGTTGCAAGAGCCACCCTCCTAGCCGGCGGGATGCGAAAGATGCGCAGCTGCTTGGAGCCGGGCTTGCGACTGCTTCCTCGGCAGCCAGCAGAAGGGGGCACTGCTGGAGCAGAGCAGCCGGCACCTCGCCCCCTGCCTG